>VXBQ01007934.1:172437-198532 GCA_013400175.1 Phainopepla nitens | reverse complement strand
GGTGAGGGGACGCGGGAGGCACGGCCGGGCCGGGAGGTGACAGGGTAGAGGTCCCCGTGCCCGGGAGGTGACAGCGGGACCGGGCAGGGCAGAGCTCCCCGCGCCCAGGAGGTGACAGCGGCACCGGGCAGAGCTCCCCGCTCCCACTGACCCCCGGGACCGGGGACTCCCCAGTTCCCGCGGCACCGTGGGGACTCATTGTCTGCCAGGCGTGTGCGAGGGCTTTTCCCTTCATGTCAGTGCCCGGGGACAGAGAGGGGAGGGACGGGATAACGCGCCTCGAACAGAAACTTTCCGCCCTCAAAAGCCTCGTCTGCGCCTGGTCAGAGCCATGTGCGGCAGGAGCGGCGGGTGCGTGCCTCGGGTGAGGCTCTCCCTCCTCGAGAGCCTCGGTGGGTGTCACTCGGTTTGGGTGAGAGCGGCGGGATGTGCTGTGTCCCTCTGGAGCTGCCTGGCCACCAGCCATGCCCAGGGAGGCAGCAGCTCACAGGGCTTCACCCACCACGTGCTTCCCTCCCGGGGAAACCTCCAGCGAGGGCGATTCTTCAAGAGGAAGCCTCTCCCTCCTCTTCCTTGTCTTTAGTCCCTGGAAGTTTTTCCCAGCATCTATGGTTCTGCCAGGAGTTCATGGGAGGGAGCACAGCTCCTCCAACAGTGACAGGGATGGCAGTGCCCTTTGGCATCCATCATCTGTGCTGGCACACGGCTTTGCTGGGACAGGCAACTCCCTTGGCTTTTGGCATTCCGTACCTCTGGGGCTGTTGGTAAAATATTGATGTTAGGTGGAGCAGATTGACAGGTGGCCAGGTAGTTGTCATGCAGCAAAGTCCATCCATAGCGATGGGACTGGGCTGGGAATCCCAGCAGGAGAACTTGGAGTCATGATCTGCTGGTGACTTTCTCCTGGTAACCGTAAGGATGTTGTGAGAGGCTTGCAGCCATCACTGGCTACCTATATGCTCCTTCAGGCCCAATCCAAATTAATGGACAGGCACTTCTACATGGAATTATTTCCCCTTTCCCATTCTATGCCCAGTTTCCAGCCGCTCAGGGCTGCCAGTGGCTTGGGCACAGTGCTTTCATTCTCGAATGTCACTTCCCCCTTCCCACCGCCATGGGTTTCATCCTTGCTCCCAGCAGTACCAGCCTGGCCTTCACTCATCAGGTTTTGGTGCCTGCCTTCACAGGAGCATTTTTTATCCCTGGATCTTGAGTGGGCTGTTTCAAAAATGTTGCAACAAAGTTCTAAAAAGTTGCCTAGAAAGAGCTGGAGACCTCATAAGATGCTGCCAGGCCCAGCCTTCCCACGCCCTATCCCGCCTCTGGCTCATGGCCAGAACCTATGGATATCTTCTCTTCCCATTTCCAGTTGCAAAAGAGTTTTCAGCAATACCTTAAAGAGAGTGTGGAAGAGCACAGGCTGTTGCCTGTTTTCAGTGTGTGTTACTCAAAAATGAGTGAGAAGTTTGAACATTACCAAAAAACCCACAATGGGCTGATTTTTGCTGTGTCTCCAGGACAATTCCTCTGTGATCCCCGGGGTTGTATCAGTGGCTGGGGAGCAGATTTTGGCTCTTGCTGACTGGTTTATAAGATTCTTATTTTTCATTTAGTTAAAAAATAAGGGGGAAAATGCAAAGGAATTTTTGATGTGGAAAACCAGAAGATTCAGAACCTCTTAAGCTGGGCAGAGGGGATTCCTTTGAGGGGACACGTGTTAAGGGAGATGAGAGGTGTCCAGTTGCTGGACCAGGGCTGAGCTGGGCACTTTGGATGTTTTGGGAAGGGAGAGTTGGGGTGATGCTCAGTGGTGTGCAGTGTCATGAGGTGCAGGAGGTGAGCACCAGAAATGTCAACAGGGTCTGCCCTGGCTGTCACTCTTTGCATGTCACCTCCAGCTGCCTGGCAAGGCAGAACAAGGAGGTTCTGTGCTCCATCCCCTCTTGCATTTCAGCACTAGCCCTGGCTGGATAAGGTGTCAGTTGTGTGGATTTTCCCTCGGTTTTCACCCCATTGTGATAAATCAAAAAAAGAAAGCACAGAAATCTTGTCTTCAGCTTTTACTTCACTGGTTTTTCGTGAGTCTTTTTTTTCCCCTTTTTTTCTTTGAGCAGCTTGAGTGAGAATCACTCAGAGGTGCCAAGAAGCAGCATGGGAAGGAAGGGGACTGGTACATTTGTCCCTGGAGGACTGGGGACAGTAGTAGTGCCCACACTGGTGGGAGTGAAGCAGCAATTTGGGAAGGGACCACAGGGACCCCTCTCTGTGCCTGCTCCAGGAAGGAGCCGCTGTCAGGCAGGCTGCAAACTCCTACCCAGCTCTCCCACCAAAAGAGCCCAAATTAGTTGAATCAGCGATCCCCATGTTCAGCACCAAATGCCACAGAACCAGTTGCCAAGGCTGGAATTTCTCACTTGATCTGATTAACCTTTGTGTCCATGCAAACAGCTACATATGTGTCACCAGCCAAGCACATGCTGGAAGCTTTTGCCAGTGCTTGGAGCATGTGGGCTGCATCCCACATGGAAAGTCTCTGGGGACACCTCAGAAAGAACTGCTGGACCCTCGTGTCCTGCATGTTGGTGGCATGGCTGGCAACCTGGCCACACAGGAGATGCTCCTCCGTCCCTCTGGGCATGAGGACAGACAGGATGAGTGTGGATGCTTTGGGAATCAGCTCCTTTGAGTTAAATGATGCTAAGGATGTGGCAGGAATTGCATGTGACGAGTCAAATGCGTATTTTAAAAAACGCATGGGTGAACATCAGCATCCCGTCCCAGCCAAGGTCTCAAGGTCATGGTGGTCCAAGGAATCTCTTCCCGAGGGCCTGATGCTCTCATTGTGGAGGCACGGAGGACTTGTTTTCCCCAAATCCATACATGGCATCTCCCAGAGCAGCCCCCATCCTCAGATGTGCCTTTGCTTGTGCCGTCGAGGCAGAGCCAGTGATGCCGTGGGTTTCCTCTTGGCACTGCTGAATGGAAGGGTGTCCTACTGCCCACTTCCATCAGGAGTGAGAGTGGGCCTTGTGTGATAATTCCTGACGTTCATTATTTATAGAGAAGCCAAATTGAATTATTAATACGGAAAATTCAGATAACATTAACAATTCTCAGTTTATAACAGTTTCCTATTAATAAGGAAAATTGGAAATTTATCATTACATCTGTTCATTAAAACTCACTATTTTTTTTTGCTTTTGGTGTCTTAAATGAAAGCGGAGAAATAAACGAAGAGGAAAAGCCATTTATTCACTACTTCTCTGGGCAAAGTCAGCCCATAATTTTTAATAAAGCCTTTGCCATTGTATGTGAAGGGGAAGCCAGGCTGTAATGAAAGCAGCTTTCCAGCCATGTCTGTGGCGTTCCCCAACTGTAGAACAAATACTCGGAAGCACGTCCCGTTTCTTCTCTTTGTGGGAATCTCGAAGCTGCGTGATGGTTTTCTCATTTCCCTCCCTCCCCAGCAGCTCTCCTTGCTTTCACCATGTGTTGTTCCCAGCTCCGAGGAGTGAATTTTAACGCCTCCCCTGCTTCTTTCAGAGATGGCGGATTCCTATACCTGTAAAGGTGGAAGGAAAACTGCAGGCTCTAACAAACCCACTGCCAGCAAAGAAAGCAGGACAGAGACGAGGATAAACCCACCACCAGAGCTGCCCAGGCTGGGTAAGGAACTGATTTGTCCTTTCAGTGGAGGTGGATGGGGCGGAGGGGAGGAGCCCAGTGGCAGGAGGTGGGGGGTGCCTGCTGAAACAAGTGGCGTGGGTCTCGATGTGTCTCTGCTCCTCACTTTGAATCACCAGTGAGGGCTGTGCTGCCCAAAAAGCCCCAGCCCTGGGAGCTGCAGAGAGCCGCTCCCTGGGAGCAGGAGGGGAGGGATGGAGATGGTCTCTCCCTTCAGAGAGGCGTGTGTCTGGCTTAATGAGATGGGTGTCTCGCCGCCTATTTATCGTGTTGGTAGCTGAGTGTTACATCAAAGGATGGAAAGGCTTAAATGAGTTCAGGCCATCTGCTGCCTCCCGTGTCGCGGCCCCCGGGATGGAGGCTTGTGAGCCTACGAGCCCCGGGGGACCCTCACGCTAAGGGCTGTCACGCTGATGGATGGCTGATTTCTCTATCCAGGAATCTCCAGGCCCAAGGAGATTTTTCCTCCTGTCTGTTTCTGCTGGGCAGATCCCCTCTGTGAGAGAGGCTCCCACTGCCTTCACCTTGCTAAGGGCAGCTCTGGATGCTGACGGGTGCCTGCACCCCAGGAGAGGGTTGGACCTTGGTGATGTAGCTCAGACAGGGCTTCCAAAATCAGTGGCTTTGTGGGGAAATGCGTGTGCCCTAAATGTTTCCCAGATGCCGCTGTTACCTTGAGGGGATTGAAGCCATAATTGCTAACAGAGGAGGATAACTTACTGCTAAAGGGAATGAGCTCCAGCTGTCTGCAATATGAACACGCCTGTGTTCAGGAGACCGGTTTTCCCTGTACCACATCTTATCAGCACCTCATTTGCAGGGGAGCTGGCATTGCCTTCCAGAGGGGTGTCTCCATCCTTGCTAGGACAGAGAATGGCCAGCCTAGAGCTGAGGGCACCGGGCAGCAGCAGGAAGCTGGGGCTGGGCAGCAGAATTACTGGGACAGCAGCTCCTCTGGCATGGCTGGTGATGCGTGCTGTGTCTGTTTGCAGGAAATGCAACCAGTGACAAAACTGAAGGCAGGAAGAAAGGAAGGCCCAAGGCTGAGAACCAGGCGCTGAAAGACATCCCTGTAAGACTGCACACACTCCAGTCCCTGAGCCCTCCCTGCTTCACTCCATCTGACGTGCCCTGTTCTGTGCACTCCAGACAGCACCATTCCAGGGTTAAACCTGCCTTCCCTGTGGTTTAATCTTCAGAGCAGCCTTGTCTTGGGCTGAGTAAGATCTTGGTCCCTCAACCCCTACATGCAGGCATCCAGCATCTTCCAAAACCCTGGTTAAGGAACTGTACCCCTTTCCAGACTCACTTTCCCAGGGCTATGTCCAGATGACTGGATCCTGTCACAGCCGTGTCAGGCTTGGCTAATGAGCCAGCAGCAATGGCAAGGAGGTGATTTATTCCCTGCAGAGTTGTACAGTTTAATCCCTGCCTGGTAGCATGGACAACACATGGAGCAGTTTGTCATGAGAGCAGGGGTATGGGGTGATTTATGGACTAGATGAAATGTGGGGTGATTAAATCAGCCGGGTGACTTCGGGCCTGATTTATTCCTCAGCCTGGTAGGGAGTGTGCATGTGCTCTGGGAGGCATGGCAAGGTAAAGCCTCAGCAGGAATCATTAGCCTATGGAGTCTGTAGCATCTGTCCCAGCAGCTCTAACTGGAGTGAGCACTGCTACCCTGAAACACACCCCTGGGCTCCACTTCATGGCTGTGTGGTGGAAGGGATGGACAGGAATGATCAGAGGACCCATGTGCCCTTCTATCTCCCTTGGGATGCATCAGCACACACCCAGGCACTGGGTGCTCTTCACTCAGCTATCTTGTTTCTCCTGTTCTCAGCTGCCCCTGATGAACCAGTGGAAGGATGAATTCAAAGCCCACTCTAGGGTGAAATGTCCCAATTCAGGCTGCTGGCTGGAGTTCCCCAGCATTTATGGCTTGAAGTACCACTATCAGCGCTGCCAAGGGGTAAGGAGACTGGAGAACTGTCTGTCCTTTCCAGTAGCTGGCTCTTCCATAACCATATGCAGGGTAAAGCTGCTCTCAGACCTTAAACACCAGGAAAAACACGAGGTTAAAAGGAGGAAATGGGGAGGGCAGAGAATGGGCCAGGAGCAGTTTGTGAGGTATGTGTGTGAGAGGGACTGAGGTCTCAGTGTGAGGTCTGGCCCAGGGGGATCATGGACACTGGGTAACTGTTTGGAAGGGCAGAAGGATATTGCACATGATTTATATTCATGCCTGTGTCAGAAAAAGCTCCTCTTTTGTGATCTAACATCTGTGCTCACCTGCCCCTCTCTGCTGCACGCAGGGTGCGATCTCGGAGAAGCTGACATACTCATGCTCATACTGTGAAGCTGCCTTCACCTCCAAGACCCAGCTGGAGAAGCATCGGCTCTGGAATCACTTGGACCGGCCAGTGCCAAGCAGCAAAGCAGAAAACAAAGTGCCCAAGGCCATTGGGAAGAGCAGTGGAAAGAAAAGGTACCAGGCTGTGGCTGGGCTGCATGGCAGTGGCATGGGGATGGCTGGGAGAAGGGGAACACGCCTGCCTCCATTCCTACAACCTGGGCTGGCGACGGGGGAGAGGTGTCAGGACACTTGTCTAACAACCCCTCTTTAAACAAGCCCTCTGTGCTTTGCCCTAGACCTGCTGAGAGTTCAGCTTGCCCCACCATCCATCCCAAACAGGCAAAGACGGAGAAGGCCGTGGCCCAGGAGCACGCGGAGAATGGCGAGTGCCTGGCGGAGAGCCGGGAGAGCAAGGAGTTCCAGATTGCAGCGGCCGAGGCCGTGGCTGCTGCCACCCCCACGGCCAAGTCCTCCAGTGGCAAGGACACCGGGCAGCAGCGGGGCAGCCAGGCCTCGCTGCAGGAGGAAGACCCCGAGAGGATGAAGCACAGTAAGATTAGAGCCCAGGGCTACACTGGTTCAGGAGGCCAGAGAGAGGTGTCCCACTCGCTGCAGCCAACACTGCTGCTCTGAATCCAACGCTGTCTCTCTGAATCCAAGGGATAGCCAAGCCTTGTTTCCAGACCTGAATAACTTGCCCTGCTCTCCGGTTTCTTGCAGCTTCACTGGGAGTTAAAACTCAGAAACTCATTTGTAGCTGTGCTAGAAATATTTCTAAAGGACCCGTGTGATGGTTGGATTTGATGATCTTAGAGATCTTTTCCAACATTAACAATCCTGTGATGGGATTGGAAATGGGTTTTCTGGCAGCACAGCAAGCTGCCATGTCAGCCTGTCTGTCCTCTCTGAGTGTGTCAGGTTAGACTAGGATAATTCTGGCAAACCTATTTTCCTGAAGGACTGGGACAGGATGAGGACCCTCTATCTGTCCATGGCCACTGCAGAGCTGGTGTAGGGCAGTGATTGTCCCCATCATGGTTTGGGGTTCCACTGCTTGCAGCACCAAAGCAAACCACCACAGCCACATGTGGGATCTGCTTAGCTTTTGCACTAGACAGAGCTGCCACTTTACTCATTGGATTAATCCTGAATAACAGATTTATCCTGTTTTTGTGGAGTGGGAAGCAGCAGTCTGTTGGTGTTTAGTGGGTGGGTACTTCATTTGACAACCTTTGATCCACTCCTAACATGGAGTGTGTGCCCACCCAACGCCCCAGGACTGATCAATCCCCCTGGCAGTACAGTTATTTGACCAAATCTCTCTCTCTGTTTCTCTCTTTTGAGTCAGGAAGGAAACAGAAAACTCCTAAGAAGTTTACGGGGGAGCAGCCGTCCATCTCGGGGACATTTGGACTGAAAGGTAATACAGGACAACTCTGATCAGCTGTACAGTTGTACCTTCTCCCCAGGGCATTGCAGGGAAGCCCTTTCCCCAAGATCCCTCCCTGTGATGGAGCCAGACAAAGCCCAAGGATCTCACACTGGAGGAGCTGGCACCTTTTACCATGAGAGAGTCATAAAGGGAGTGAAAAGCAGCAGCAGAGCTGGGACTGATAACAACCCTGTCTGCTCTGTTCTGGAGCCCGGCGCTGGGAAATGAGGGAAGAGAGGAAAGGATCTGGGTGTGTTCATCTGTAACACAAGAGTAACGAGCTGCTGACACCAGTGAGATATGAGAAGCATCATCTCATCCCCATGCCACCATGCTGGGATGTCGCAGCGTTCCCGGTGGCGTCGGGAAGGAATTCTGCTGCGTAGAAAGGCTCGTGACGCACCCATCCCTCAGACTCCATCTCCAGGGCTGGTCGCCCACATTCAGGAGAATGAATCCAAGGGAGGGGAGACGTGTTGCCGGGATGTTTGCTGAGAGGAGGCCCAGGAATTGGTTGCTGCAGCCTGACAAAGCAAGAGCAAGTGGGACTTTGGTCATGCTCCATAAATATACTCAACTGGGCTGGGAAGGAGGGGGAAATCCTGGAGCATCCCTGGAATGAGAGCAACTGGATTCAGGCTGACTATGAGATACGTTCAGCCGGAGAATAGGAAGTGTATTTCCAGGCACTGCAGGAGGCAGCACCTTCCAGTATGAGGCACTCGAGGGAGAGGCACTAATGGCTTTGAAGGAACTGAACACTGACAAGCAAGCTGGATGTGGTCTCTGTGATTTCCTTTCCTCTGGCTCCTGGGAAGTCTGGGCTTGTTTCCCTTATCTTCCCCACAGAGACTGAAGCATCTGCTGTGATGTTCCTGGAGAACAAGGTGTTCCCATGACCCGCTGCCTCAGATGGAAAGTGAAGATGGGGCAGGCGTTTGCCTACACTCCCCAGTTCCACGTGGCAGTCACTTCCCAAAGACGAGGGTTCCCCAGCACGTCGTGGGGTGCTGTCTCCGTTCTGACCCTGGGTTTGCAAGAGTCACAACCCCCAGGTTCAGGGGCATGTGGACCCTCGTGGGGCAGGTGTGGACCCTGATACTCACCTCATTGCCTCCAGCGACTTCTGTGAAAGCACAGGCTCAGAGCTGAACTACAAATGGATTTGGGGATCCAGGGGAATTAAGCAGCCTTTCCAGTACAAGAACGTCAGCAGGAACATCCCTTTTACACACTGAATTTGCTGTTCCAATTCCCCCTTTCAGTTTATTGCAAAACAGCCTATTCTCTTCTTCCCCAGCCTGTCTGCCTGGCTGGAGGCATCCTACCTCATTTTGCCATGGAGTTTCCATAGTTCATAAACTTGTGTTGGGGGAAATGATGCTGTTTGTAAAACACCACAAGCTATTGGAATATTGCTTGTCATAATTATGGACCTGAGCCTACATGTACAGCCTTGGCAGACATGCAGCCAGCTCAGTGTCCCTGGCTTAGAGGAAGAGCTTTTTACCTGTTAAATGAGTGAGTTGCTCTGCAGGCATTAAAGCAAGTAGTGAATAAAAATCCTCCTTCTTTACAGGTCTTGTCAAAGCCGAGGACAAAGCAAAAGCCCATCGAGCCAAGAAGCTGGAGGGAAATGCCAACATTGAGGAGCTGAAAAAGAAACCTCCAGGAGCTGGTGTGAAGAAGGAAACATCTGTGCATCCACCAGCAGGTGAGGCTGGTGGGGGCAAAACACAGGCAGTAGCTCTGTGTGCAGTGTAGCTGCTTTTCTGTGCACTACCCCAAGCCTGCATGGTCCCTACCTTCATGCCACCATCCCCACCTTCACCTGCAGCTCGTGGTCTCTACACCCCTCTTGGCCCAGCAGGTTGTTTCCTGGGTGAGTTTTCTGGCAGGTTTTTCAGGAGAAGCAGCACAAAGTCAGAGGTAGAAGCACACAACTCCTGCCCTTTTGAGATATAACACAGATACGGGAACAGCCACTGCTGCTAAAATGTTGGTGCTGCCACAATTGCCATCCTGAGGGGCACCTTACCTTCAGTTCACTGCCAGGTCAACAGGATGAAAGTTCTGGGAGTTGAGAGCCAAGTCCCACCTGGCTTCACTGTGAGTCAGCATGTAACCCATGTGATGATGGCGTTTTTCTAACACCATTTCCATGAATGACACCAGTGCATAACTCTGGGCGTAATTACGCCCTCCCTGAGCCTCGAGGTGCAGCCTACACCCAGCACAGGTTGCTTGCTTTCCCTGAGAGCTCTGACAGCAGGAGGAACGCAGGATGTGCAAGATAAACACAGCTGCAGTGCCTTGCACTGCTTTCAAATTCAAATAAACGATTCTCTGATCTCACAGCCGTGCAAGAGCATCCAAATAAACAGACTTGGCAGATTTTATTCAGCACAGGCTTCCCCTGTTCGAAGGCCAGCGCTGCTCTGCTGAGAACACGGCGTGAACCCTGAGAGCTGCTTTTGGCCCCACATATCTCTTATTTTGGGTTTTTTTTAAAGGCCAGTCACAGCTATTCAAATAAACAGATGCCTGGAAGCCAGCAGTCCCCAGCTTCCTCCGTGTCTGCTGGGAAGAGGGTTGCCAGAGAAGCTTTCCAGGCACACGTCCGGATGGAGCTCAGACGCTCACCTTTGTTTCACTCCCGCTAATTGTTTCATTTGGCAGGGGGAAGTTATTCCAAGCAGAGCAGAATCAGGTGGCTGGGGGCATCATCATCTTTTTATAACTCCCAGTGTGCAGGATACCAGAGTGGTTGGAAAGACCTGGGTCTTTCCTCAGGTCACCAGGTCTGGTAACTCCACGTAAAATTGACCCAGTGACCCAGTTTACTTGGGCAGCTGCAAGAGAGTGGGGCAGGGAGAGCTGCATGGATCATGTCCAGTTCTGGCTTTGCCTGGGAGAGTGTATCTCTTTTTTTAACATCAGGAACTTTCCCACTTCACTGCTTTTCAACTTATCAAATCAGGCAGCCGAGGCAGGTTGGATATAACACCTCTCTCCTCTCCCTCACCAGCAAACCCTGAGGACCAGTGGCAGCGGGAGATCAGCGAGAAGGGGGAAGTTTCCTGTCCAACCTGCAGTGTTATAACCAGGAAAACTATTGTGGGACTCAAAAAGCACATGGATGTCTGCCAGAAAGTAAGGCCTTGCTTTATTCAGTCAAATATGGATTTTGGAGGGGAATGGATGTGTATATGTGCCTCTCGTAAATGTGCAGTGGTGCTCCTACAACCTTTCTGGACTGTTTTATAGAGCACTTGTTAGTCATCTTCAGCTTGCTGGCTGACTTGCATTGACCCAGAGGGATTTGGACACTAATTCTCAGCAATTCTGAATCTCTTTGTGATCTGGGCCCCTTTGCCCCAGTGCCTCAACAGAGTCAGGTATTTCTAGTAGCTAAACAAATAGTTTTAAGGCAGGAGAAATTGTTGAGGTTGTCTCTAATCTGGCCTCCTCTGGGGCCCTGGCTGTGGGGTTTCACTGTGTGCTGTGCCTTGTGTCAGACCAGATAGACTGGTTGCATGAGAGCATGTCTCAGGGAGGCTCTGAGCCTGGATGTGCTCAGGCAGGCTGTCAGGATGCAGGAGTTCAGTAATGGTGCAGTGAAAAATTGTCTCTCTGCCACACCACCATCCATCAGAGTGCAGGATTACATCTTCATCCGTCACCTGGTGGAGCCGTCACCACAGAAAGCCAGCGTGGGATCGATGCCTCCTGCTTTGAAAATATGTGGCTGGGCTTTGATTCCACATTCATTTTCTGTAAATGCTTCCCCAGCCCTTACCTTGCTGTTTATGCAGCAGTGGGAGGCTGCTCTCCTTTCCCAAACCCCGTACTACAGCAACACTGGGCCGAGTTCAGCCTCCAATATCTGCCTGGCCTCAGTGGAGTGGGGATTCTGGCCATCACTGGTCGTATTTCTTCCACTTTGGAGCATCTCCCAAGCCAGGCTGGCTCTGTGCAGGCTGCACAGTCAGATGACCTACTGAGCAGGGCTCTGCTGGAGCAGTCAGTGGTGTCTTCCCTGCTGGAAATACACCAGCCCCATATTCAGCCAAAGATTTGGGGCTCCAGCCCTTGGAGTGGGTGTTCTGTCACGCTTCTTGAGAGGGAGAGTCCTTGCCAGAGCTGGCTGTGCTGCTCTGGGAGCTGAGATGCCTCATGGAAACCCAGGCAGGACAGTCCCTAAGCTCCAGGTGTGTGACCAGAGGTCCAGCTCTCAGCATTCCATCTCTGAGATGAACCTGTGGCACAACCTTAGTGAGACCCTGCTGCTACGTGGGATCCCTATCAGAAGCCACCCTGGGGCTGAGGCACCCTCTCTTCTTTAATGACTGATATATTCCATAGCTGGACAAGGGGGAAAGGATGTGCAGGCTCCCAAAACTCTTATTTAAAAAATTGAAATTGGCTTCTCTGTTCCATACTTGTCACTAAGCAGTCTGTACATGTTTCCTTTGGTTTTGGAAAGGAAATAAGGGATGGAGAGGGTTGCCAAATGCTTGGGCCTGAAGGAGGCAAGGGCAGTTATAACCTCCTGGTATCCCAGGTGAGAAGGCTTGTTGGAATGTGGACATGGTATGTTTTTAAGTGTTGAACAGAGGAGTAAATCCCAAATTAGCTGCTAGTGGCATCTAATGAGTCAAGGAGCTGTTAAGATCCACCTTGGTAGGATCAAGTGCTTGGGTCTGGGACAAGATTAACTGATGGGAGCACAGGTACCATGAGTCACTCCCAACTGACTGCAGTGAGTCTATTCTTCATTTTCCCACAGTTCCATAATGATGAGTGATTTGCAGATCCATCTTCATTGCCTCTCCAGCTTTTAGTTCAGTCTTGCTTCACCAATTTCCCTTCAATCATCTGGCAGGAGAAGCAGGAATGACCACGGCTGGCCAGGCACTGGCTCCCTGTCGAGATGCTCTGCCTCTTGGTGCTCAAAGCATGAACCTCCTGAGTCAGTAAATTCTGGTCCCTGCCCCAGCAAAAGTCAAGATCTGTTCACCCGCTGTGCAAGTGCCCCTTGTACCTCGGGATGTGCAGTTAATGCATCTCCTCACACACTCAGGAGGCCGAGTTGGGTCAAACAGCAGGGCAATGAGAGGTAGAAAATATCCTCTTGTGACTGTGTCCTTAATTTCACACAGCCTAGGCTCCCAGGAATTGCACTGTATGCCAGCATCTGTCTTACTTAACAGGACTGCAGAGCACAGTCCAGTGGCCTTGGTAGATCAAAGCTTCTTCTCTCTCTAACCCTTTAACAGGAAGAGTGAGACACCAGATCCAGATGTTTTCAGCCAGTGAGGCTTTAAATCTAAATCCAAAATGGAATGTTTTCCAAAAATTGGGGCATGTGGGTTTGATAACAGTATCCAGGACAACAGAGAGAAAGCTCTGGGCTGCAGGCAGGGCATGGATGGGAAGCAGGGACTCTGTGTTGCCTGCTGGCTCCCACCACTGGGTACTGCTGCAGCAACAGCCACCCATGGGGTTACAGCAGCAGTAGCCCTTAGAAGGATGTGGCCTGTCTGGTGACTTGCCTTTAATTCCTTCAGCTGCAGGATGCCTTGAAGTGTCAGCACTGCAAAAAGCAGTTCAAGTCCAAAGCTGGGCTGAATTACCACACCATGGCTGAACATGTCAGCAAGGTAAGGGAGCTGGGTTGTGCTTGTCTTGTGCCTCCTTTCTCCATGCAGGTGATGAAGCCATCCATCAGAAGTCTTTTTTCCATGATCTTTGTAAGGCAGGGATCCACCTTTGGAGCATTTCACACACTGCTCAGCCTGGATGGTGGCCTTCCTTCTTCCTGCCAAGGAAAGCATTTCCTTCTCAGGTAGTGAGTTTGGCTCATGTTGACCCTCATAAGTAGAGCAGTGGACTGAAAAAATAAGACAGGGTTTCAGATCCAAGCATGAGGGAAGATCCGGTGAGTATGGTGAGGTGGATTTTGAGTGGCAAAGCTCTGCCTCCAAAACTGTGCCTGCAAATCTGGGACTGATGGGTTCTGCCTTGCACAAATCTCAAAATCTGGTCTTTAGCTCTGCACCATGCATGGGAGAAGCAGCCACAAAATTTATCATTAATAAATTTTGCAGGCATTAGTTTAGATGCTGTTTTAAAAATCTAGTTTTGTACATCTCTGAGATACCAGGGCAAGGCATAACTACATTTCTACGTGTCCCATGCTTACCAGTTGTGACTTGTCTTTTACCTGTGCCTTAATCTCCTGCTCTTCAACCTTGCTGGTGAATCCTCTGTGCAGGAACTGCTCCTGGGTTTCTCAGCTGGCCCTTTGGGTGTAATCACAAGAAAGGCAGGAGCAGATCCAGCACATAACAACAAACCAGTGGGAGATGCAGCTCTCCTAATGAGAGGTTACCTCCAGCCCAGGGCAGCTCCCTGCAAGGCAGGGCTTTACCATCCACTTCTGGCACAGAGGACATGAGTAAATGGTTGACTCTGTCGCTTCTGTTACTTCCTTGTTTCCAGCCTGTTCCTGTGGAAACCGCTGGACTTGGTGAACAGGAAGAGCGGGAAAGGCTGAGGAAAGTGCTAAAGCAGATGGGAAAACTGAAATGCCCCAATGAGGTACGAGAACAGTTCTTGTTTCTCGTTCTGTGACAAGGTGGAAGGAGTGAGTCCCATGCAGAAGGGGACATGTACTCTCCAGACATCCCTTGAAATGTGCTCGACGTTTACACCTTAGCTCAGCCATCCAAATCCCTGTCTCACTGGCTCTGTGTGCTCCAGCAACAGGACAGCCCAGCAGGAGGGTGGGCACAGGGCAGGCTGAGAAGTGCTGGAGAGCAGGTTCTGCCTCCTGAGCTCAGGAAGGGCACAGCGTAAAACCAAACCAAACCACACCAAAACCAGAGCTGAGCGGGTTGCAGACAAGTCACGAACAGGTAAGGGAGGCGTGTGGCAGAGGTTTGTCCCGTGGGTGCTTTGCTCTCCCTGCAGGCAGCGCCTCCCCAGTGCCTTCCCCTCCTGCTGCCTGCTGTGTGTCTGTCCAGAGAGCTCTGTCCGTGTGTTGGGGCAGGGAGTGCCAGGGGAAGGGACAGCTCCTCCCATCCATCCAGAGCACTATCTGTCGTGCCTGTGCCTGGCTCTTTGGGGCCTGTCGAATTCCCCAACACCTGGACATTGGGATGGGATGGGTTGGCAGAGCGGCTCTCGGAGTGGGCTCCTCAGGAATGTTCCTCCCTGCAGAAACGGCACCCAACCTTTTCAACACGGGCACGTGGAGCCCCAGCCCTCCTTAACCCTCCCCTTCCCCCCATCTCCATAGGGTTGCGTGGCCAACTTCTCCAGCCTGATGGGCTACCAGTACCACCAGAAGCGGTGTGGCAAGCAGCTCGCCGAGGCCGACAAGCCCGTGTTCAGCTGCCCACACTGCGGCAAGAAGTACAAATCCAAGGCTGGCCACGACTACCATGTGCGGTCAGAGCACACGGCCTCGGTGAGCCCCCCGGACGCCTCCGCAGCCCGAGGAGCGGGGCCATCCCCCCCCGGGGGGGACTGCAGAGCTGCGGAGCCCACGGGCAGGACAGAGCCGGGCAAGGCCGGGCCGGGCAAGGCAGGTGCAGACGTCGGGCCGGTGTTGTTTTCTCCCTCAAATCACCGTGCGTGTGTGTTGTACCACGCAGTGTCGGGGGAACGGGGTGCACCCTCCTCCACCCCTCCAAAAATGCTGTTTATGGGAGTGGTCAGCAGCATTCCCTTTCCCCAGTGCCCACAGGGCTGTGCTCCAGCCCACCCTGCATCCGTGCTCTGCTGGAAAAAAAAAAAAAACAGACCTCAGGCCACTCCCTCACAAGCACCAGCTGCTTGCCAGTGCTGGGGTGGCAGGATCTGTCCCTGGGGAGCATCCCTTTCTGTTCTGTTGATCCCTACTGACAGTGCATCTGACGCTAATCACTCCCTAAATCTAATAACTGGAGACATTTATACACGTGGGAGCACGGAGGGACACAGTCTATGGCTGCTGCTGGGCTGAGGGAGGCGGGTGCTCCCCTTGCTCCCTTGCTCCAGTGCAGAAGCACAAAGCAAGTCTGGAAACACACTGCTCAAATCCCAGCATCCCCGTCCTGGGGCCGGAGAGCTCGCTTGTTCTCTTGTCATGCCCCTCCTGACTCTGTCTCTCTTGCAGCCTCCGGAGCAGCCAGAGGTGAAGCCGGAGCCCGGGCCTGTAGAAGATTTTGAGAGGACCCCGAGCGGCCGCATCCGTCGGACGTCGGCCCAAGTGGCTGTCTTCCACCTCCAGGAGATAGCAGAGGATGAGCTGGCCAGGGACTGGACCAAGCGGAGGATGAAGGATGACCTGGTGCCTGAAACAAAGCGGGTGAGCAGCCTTTAGTTCTCCCTTTGGTTTTGCACTAGCTGTACACAGAGATTCCAGGATTCCAGCCTGGCCCCAGCTGGTTGAGGGCTCACATGTCTCGCTTGCTGTGCCTTAAATTAATTAGCTGTGATGGCAGATTTATTGCTGAAGAGCCCACCCAGCACAGGCTGAGCTGCTGTGGTCTGGAGGCTCCCAGGAGCAGGCAGCTGTGCCCTTTGGAGGAAGAGGTGGTGCACTGGGAAGAGATCAAGGTCTGGCCCTGAGAGTGTCGGGGCGGGAGGTCGTTTCTGGTCCATGCTGAGCAGGGAAGTAGAGGCTGGCAGCCAAGAGGAGCACGTGAAGAGAGCAGATGGGATCTGAAACCATCTCCCTTGTGCTGTCAGAGAGCAAAGATGCCCCAGGCAGAATTCCCTCCCTTCCACATCTCTTCCTTAACTTCTGGGAGATGCTTTCCTGGAGGTAAAAGGCCTGCAGCATCCCAGCGTTGCTGGGAGCAGAGGAAGGCAAAGAGCGGAGACAGGACTGAGCCCCACAAGCTCCAGCAGCAGTGCACTCATGGTCCAATGCTGTGGGGTTTGCACAGGGCCCCAGCAGGCATGAGCTTTTTGTAGGCATTGGAGTGAGTACACGTTAAACCAAACCTCCCTTCTGGCTGTGGGAGGAGATGATTATTCCTGGGAGTGTACTAAGCTGAAATTCCCTCCAGATATACTCCTTCTGGACTGTAAAAGGAATTAAGCAGCAGTAAATCATAAACCTTTTCAGTGTAAAGGGGGAAAAAAGGGAATAGGAGTTCTTTTTTGTTTGCCAGAACTCAATGCAGAGCTCTTCTGCAAGTCTCTGCATGAGGTGCAGCCTGTTTCCTGAGCAGGTGACTCTGCAGTTAGGTGCCAGGCCTGTTCCCCGCTCTGAAGAGTTGGGCATCTCTGGTTCAGTGCTCTGAAGTTCACCCTGACAAGATATTGGGCATGTTGGAAAGATGGAGGTGAGGATCAGAGGGCCTCAGGAGAGTGTGAATAATCCCAGCCCAGAGGACCTACTCCATGCCATGAGGACAGCCCAAATCTCAGAGCAAGCTTGGAGAAGTGATGGGGGTCACCCCAGGAAAAGGGGTGGCAGGAGAGCAGAGCTTGCACCAAAATGCCTTCCTGTTCCCACAGACTGTCAAATGCTGTCCTGGCACCTGTGTGTGCTCAGCAGAAGTGCCACCATGGTCCTGCAGAGACACAGAGAATCTCAGCTTGGCTCAGCTCTGGTCTGCATGTGGTGGGCAGCTGGAAAACCAGCACAGAAACAAACCAACAGCTTCTTTACCCTACTTGGCATCCCAGTGAGGCACTGGCACAGAAAGGGATAGCACTGCTATCCACCTTAGGGCAGAGCTGGACATTTCAGGGCCAGAACTGCTTGCGAACGTTTTATTTCCCCAGTGCTTGGTGTTGCCATTGTTGGTTTCCAGATGACTTCAGCTGCAATGCATTAATAACTTTAACAAACCAAGCCCAAAGTAGCTGTTTCATTTCAGATACTGTGAGAGAAGAGGTGTGCTGCTCTCTTTTCCCCTCTCCTGTCTCAGCTCTTGCATTCTTCTCTTTCCTCTTGGAATTGTTCTCTTTACCCACGACTTTGGGTATTTTCTTTCTGAATTGAGGGAGCAGCCAGGACCCCAGGTCTGGACAAGGGGCACATGCTCAGGCTGACAAAGGCATCGTAAAGGTCTCAGCGCTGGTGTAATTGCTCTGTGAAGTGCTGGTGGGTTTTTTTAATGAGACATTTCTTGTGTTCAGAGTCTGATTGTTTAAGTTTAACTGAGCCCCATCTCAGTGCTAAAAAGCAAAGAATTGCTGTGAGGCTGGCAGAAGCAGTTTTGCATTAAAGATGGGAAAGGGGGGAATTGGATCAGCTCCCAGATGGCAAAACAAGGCTCTTGAGTTGGAGGATCAAGAGACCTCAGGCCCTGCATGAAATCCCACATGGATTTTGGAGAAAGTCAGTGCAGTGGGTGAATCCATACGCAGCCGTGCGTGTGCCTGTGGGTACGTCTTGCAGTGACTGTCACGTTCCCTTGACAACACTTTTTAATCTGTGCAGTCTATGACATTTTTTCTTGATGAGCGATGCTGGGAGGAGGTGGGAGGCAGGTTCTGCCCAGGCAGGCTGGTGGGAGCTTGCTGACTTCAGCACGCTCTGAAGCTGCTCTGCTCAGCCACGGTTTGCATTGCTCAGGACTGCTCTGCCTTTACAAGTTGGTTCAGTTCAGGGTGTAGAAAGAAAGCTCATAGCAAGTGCCCAATTTGACCTCATTACAGCCCCAAAACAGAACTGCCCTCAGAACTGCCTGTGGGACAGCTTTGTGCCACATGGGAGGCTCAGAGCAGCCGGCAGTGTCCCCACGTCCCCCTGCCACCACTCTACTGAGGTGGTGGCACTCCCTGAGGGAACTGACAGCCCAGAGCCACTGGAGCAGTAGAAGATAAACACCAGTTCACATAATCACCAGTCCCAGTTGACCAGGGCACTGGGACTGGTGGGAACTGATGGAATTCCCAGAAGAGCCACCACACCAACGTCTTCCCCTTGAGTCATGCCCAGCCATTGGGAGTACACTGCTGGGCCTGCAGACCCTGTACTGGAGTGGAGAGAAAGTGGGGTGTCAGGGATCAGCAGCAGATTGCAGCTGCTCCTTCACCTTTTCAGCAAGAGATTTCCAGGATTCCAGAGGGACAGATGCTTCCCAGCTCTGGTCTGTAGCCAGTGGTGGATGGATACACCCAAACTTGCTACAGCACAGGACAAGCTCCATCCCTGAACTCTCCAGTTCCCACCATGGTCCCAGCAGTCAGTGTGGATTTCAGGGAAGCTGGTGAAGAAAGCCACCCCCTTCCATCCCTTTTCCAGGCAGCAGTACCTTTTCCCAGGGGAAGCACAGCTCTTCATCAAGCCCGGGGGATAGAGGGGTTCTCAGCCCCACTGCAGCCCCTGCTCTGTGGCCACGTGGCAGCTGGTCCCAGCCAGGGAGAGGGATGCTGGGTTTGGATCCTGTTGGTGGCCTGTGGTGGGATGCGTTCGCCTTTCCCCGGGAGGATGGATTCCTTCACACCAAAGCAATGGCATCAGAATAAACGGTTGCTGCTCGATCCCAGGCCCTGCGCTGCCTTCGGTCTGCGCTAACCAAATCCAGCATTTCTAAATATACACTGGAGTCTTATTTTCTCGCTCCGATCTTTATTTGCCTCCAGATAAGCTGAAACAGATGGGGTGTTTCACAACAGCCGCTTGCTGGGGATGTCAGATGGGGAAGGGCACACCCCTGCTGCTTTTCTGGGAAAAATCCCCTCTTCAGAAGCTCTGTGAAGATGATGCCGACCCTCCTCTGGCCTTTGCCGGGGCTGTCGCCTGCCCGTGAGCAGCCTTGAGGCTGCAGGTTCCCAGCTCATGGCAGTGGGCTCTGGGATGTAGTGGGGGATGAGAAACAACCTCTTTGAGCAGAGGGAAGAGGCATCTAAGAGGCAGAAGAGGAGAAAATGCTGAGGAAATTCCACTGCTTCAGAGTGTGACACTTTCCTGATAGAGCTTGAGGCGGGGTTCCTTGCTTCAAGGTGCTGGAAGTCATGATGGGCTCCTGCAGCCCAGGCAGGAGCTGTGCCACACAGGAAGGGATGCAGAGCTCCACTGTGGGATATGTGGACACTCCATTTGCCTCCCAATGGCTCAGGGTCTCAGTGTCAGTAGGGGCAGCCACGGAGCCTGCACGTCCCTGTGGAGTCTGGTGCCATGGGGTGCCAGGGATCTGGAACAAGGGGCAGCCGCAGGCCAGTCACAAAGCTCAAGGGGAAAAGTCATCTCCAGGCTTGAGGTTTTTTACTGGAACCAGGATAAATTCCAGAGCAGAAGAGGCTGGCTTGGGTTTGTCCCCCAAAACAATGGCCTTGCGATCCAGGCAGGAGCCAGGCTGAGCCCTGCAGCCTCATGGCACTGTGGGCCAAACCGGATCCCAGCTCCAGCTGCGGGGCCCAGTCCATCCTTCCTCCCCTTGCTTGGCAGAGTTGGCATGGTATGACCCTCCTGTGGGACCTGGCTGCTGGCCAGCACCCCTGGGTGCATTTTGCCTTCACGGCATCATCCACAAATTCCACAGGATGAAGGGAGAGCTGTGCCTTGTGCGGGGGACTTGGGTGAGGCTTCAGGGGTGCTCGTCAGCTGAGACATCCTGCATGGTTCTCATTTACTGTGATATATTTTGGGGAAGGGGAGAGCTGTCTAGGGAGCAGAGAGGATTAAAATATGAAAGTTAATTAAATAAAACCGTCAGTCAAAGGAAACAAACCTTCCCAGCCCTGCATCCTTTGACTGTTCAGAAGAGATGGGCTGTAGCCAAAACCAGTTGTAGTCGTTTAATGATTTGGCCATGAAAATTTTCACTTACAGGCTGTTTGAGGAAAATAAATGAAAAGAAAAAAAATATAAAATATTCCATGCCTGGGGCTCCCTCTTAATAGAGACATAAAGATGACTTTGACATTCCCAGAACCGCAGCGCCCTGGGAAGACATGGGATTTGCATGTTATTGTGCAGGACTGTCGGAGGAGAGCAGGGAGGGATTTTTGTGTGGAGTGGGAAAGCAGACCAGCAGAGTCCACATCTCTGAACATCCCCCCTCTCCTCCTCCTCCCCGGGGACACACGGAGGGAGAGGTTGTTGCTGGGGCTGTGTGCGGTTACTGTTAATGTTTGCTCATTCATGGGATTGATTGGGTTTTAATTATGGAGGCTGTTTGGCATCCTCAGTATCAATGGCAAAAAGGGACTCCTGTGTTCTCCCCTGGAGGTGGCATTGCCTTCCCCGGGCTGGGGACCAAGCTCTTGGTAGATGCACCATCCCAGAGCTTCAAAGAGCTCTGCTGGCATCTCCCTCGGCCGCAAAGCACGACAGAATTGCAGGATTGCAGCACGCTGGGGCTCGGGGGAGTTTCCCACATCCACATCCGTCTGTAGCAGCGTTCTCGGCGCCGTTTCGCAAGGCCCCGTGCCCCTGCCCCTCACATGGAGCCCCGTGCTCCCTGACCCCGCCGTGCCCCGCCACGTGCCAAGGGGAGGGCTGCAGGGGCACATGGATCGCTTCAATTTGAGTGGAAAGGAGGGGATGGCATCTGAGCCTTCAACATCCCGAGCTTCCCTTTGCAGGGAGGTTTGGGAACAGCTGGGGGGAGCTGGCCAAAGGCAGATTTGCAGCTTTATCAGCATGTTCAGGAAAAGTCACAGCTGGAAAAGAAATCCAGCCAGCTTCCTGCTGGCTCCAAACCACCAGCTCTGGGACCTCGCGAATGTTTGGCCTGGGTTTGCACCTCTGCAAGCACCTTTTGGCCATGCACCCTCTCCATCCATGGATGCAGGGATGCAGTTGCATCCTGTGCTTGGAGGTGCCCGTGGAGAGTGGCACATGCTTGGGTACCACACCTGCACCATGCCATCTGTGGCCTCACCCAGCATTGCTCCCGCTCGGAAGGTTGGGGCTCGGAACCAAAACAACATCCACTGGCTCTAGCAGAGCTCACCAGGCTGGGCTGGGAGTTGTGCTGGTGTGGTTGTGCAGCCCAGTGTCCCCTGGAGACCTTGGCAGGGTGGCTCAGTGTCAGGCCAGGACCAGCCCTGCAGGTAGGGCCAGGCACAGTGGCTGGGAGGCCCGGAGATGCCTGGAGCTGCCACAGCTGCTTTGGCTGGTGCTGAACACGCAGAACTGGAGCTGGGAAGGCCAGCCCGCTATGCAAACCCTCAAAGTCGCTAATAAAGCGCTAATTAAAAGCACTTGGAAGGAGCAGCCCTGCCAGAAGGAGAGGCAGAGACACAAGGGCCTTTCATTGTTTAACGGGTTGTGCCCATTCATCCGTGGAAGGCAGCCACGGAGGCTCCTGGCCTCTCTGCCCAGCGTGCAGGGTTGTTTATTCCCCTGGTTATAAAACACGGCAGAAGGGCTGTGCTGACACCATGCACCCATGCACAGGTCCAGTCCTGGCCCTGTGGGCATGGAACCCGGGGCAGGAGCCTCTTCTCTCCTGTTTGCCAGGGACTCCTTGCTGGTGGCAGGGCAGTGGGCAGAACCACCTCCCTGCCCTGCAGTGCCCGGGGGGAGAATGGCATCCCTGGGGGAAGCCTCCCAAGTAGTTTTCAGCTCCTATTCCCTTGGGAGCAGGACAAAACCCTTGTGAGGAGGCAGGACGAGGGACCAGGCTGGGGTGTTCAGCTCTGCTAATCAAGTGCTATTGTTCAACAGCTCAATTACACCCGACCAGGGCTTCCGAAGCTCAATCCCAGGCTGCTGGAAAACTGGAAGAACGAAGTGAAGGAGAAGGGCCGCATCAACTGTCCTAACAACGTAAGGATTGTCTGTTCTTCTGTGGGCTGGCTGGTCTCCATCTGCAGGAGTAAGGGGGAGTTTTTGGGGCAGAAACACACCAAAAATTGTTCTTATTGGGCCCCTGATCACAGTAATACTCAGACACTCGTTTCACCTCCTTTCCCTGAGCTTGCTGCTGTGCCTGGTTAAAGCCTGTCCCGTCTCTGAGATCCTCCTTGTGTGCTCAAGCCACCAGGCTTGGGGACAGGGCCTGGGCTGACAGTGCAGCATTGCCCAATTTGAGCTCTGGAGCTGCCTTTGGAAAGCTCCCAAGATCCTGACGGGGTGAAGGCTGCACATCCTGGGCAGCCTTTTATTGCAGAGAACCTGATTTTCCCAGAGTTAAGCGAAGATAGATTTAAGCCAAGCTTTTTAAAGCCCCGTGACAAGCACAGACCTCAGGGCATGGTGCGTGTGCCTCATCTCACTGTGAAACACAGCCTTGGCCTGAGCTGACAGAGAGGTGAACCCCACCCCGATGCTGAGCCTGGATTTATCGTCCCAAACAAAGCCTTGCTAATGAGAGTTCTGAAGGAGGCAGTTCCCACAAGGCCAGGGGAGCCAGGCTGGCTAATTAATGTCATACACAGGCACTTGGAAAAGACGTTGCTCAGAAACTGGTCATGCTGCTGCCTGGGTGATTTCTCCTCTCCATTAAGCCTCTGCTGTTGCTCCAAGAACTCCTGTAGCCCAGCAGGACCTCCCAACAGCTCACAAATGTAGGTTTTCCACGGAGACATTTAGGGGAGACGTTTTTCAGCCCATTGCAGAGGGACGTGGCCACATGACTCCCATTAGCACTAATGGGAAACGTGTGACCAGAGCCCTCGGCGCCTCGCAGAGCATTAACCTCACACTGCTCAGCCTGGACCGGTGGCCGTGCTGGCTCAGCAGGCTCCTGGCCACGGCTCAGAGGAAGGCAGGGGATGAGGGGGATCATGTCTAACCCTGCTTTGTTTTTTCCTGCAGTGCTGTGAAGCCATTTACTCCAGTGTCTCGGGGCTGAAAGCTCACCTGGCGAACTGCAACAAGGTAGGTCCTGTCTTTTATACCCTTTTCTCAGAGGTGGCTTTGGTGTTGGGTTTTCTCTTCCCCCCGCCCCCAAGCTGGTTTGGAAGGAGCAAGACAAGGGACAATGGCACAGGTTAAAGGATGGTGGCTACTGGAGGGCTGGCTGGCAGTGCTTCTCCAAGTGAGTTGTCACCAGATGGAGGCAGAGAGGCTCGAGCTGAGCAGATGGGATGGAGGGGATGTAGCTGCCATTCCAGTTATAGAGAAAAGGTCCCACAACACAGACTTCTCACCCAAGCTCAGACCTCTGACACACGAAGTGTCACGGGGACACAGCAATGGGTATAAGTTCTCCTGCTTCATGTCCTCCTGTCCCACAGCAGCCCCTGCCCAGCTGGTCCCTGCAGCCCCCAGGGCATTCACAAGCCCTTGGCTAACCAGAATGGCCAGCATGTCGCACAACCACACATCAGCCACAGCAGCTCAGAACCAAGGAGCTAGGTGCTGGAAACTGAATGTTTCCTGAGGCAGGTGGGAATCAGGAGTCTTCTTCCATCAATTTGGGCAGCCCTAGGGCCCCTCTGGAAGCCCAACTGGAGGGATGCTGGTGTGGTGCCTCCTGGGATGAGCTGAGTCTGGAAGAGGCAGCTGGTCCACGCAGAGACCAGTGCCCTGCCACTGGATGGAGGCAGCAGCCCTGAGCTCCAGTGCCCTGCAGCTGCCCCAGGAGAGGGATCAGGAGCTCCATGTAGGTCCCTCAAATTGGAAGCAAGTAAGAGCTGCTAAAGCTTTATATCCTGAAACATTTCCAGCTGCAGCTTCCATTGAATGGAGCTTCCAGGAGGCAGCTCCAATACATACCCTGTGGTTATTAAAAACACCAACTCCCGCGCTCCTCCAGCGCTAGCTGGAACAGCAGCCCCTAATGAGATCATTTAGAAAACGGGCTGCAGAGATCCGGCAGGAGAAGCTGGATTTATGCAGGATAAAAGAGCAAACACAGAAGACTAGGACAGCTCCTTCTCTGAGAGAAAATGGAGCTGGTTTCTGGTTGGTTCCATGCACAGGAAGCAGCTAGGATCTGCATGAACATTTCCATGAACCACAGAGCTGCACCCTCTGGATCTGGCACAGCTGGGGCCAGGTATTGATTGGGAGTCAGCAGTGGGGAGTTGCTCTGTGACCCCCACAGTGCCATCAGCAGGATTCTTCCCCTTAGGGAGAAGATTTGCTTTGAATACAGGTGGCAACAAATTTGGCATAAATAAGTCACAGCCCCTCCAGAACTGGTCTGTGATTCCTGCTGTAAAATCCTGCAGAACTGGTGGCATACATAGAGCCTTAACAAGAACAGAGGCTGCTCCCAGACAGCTCCCCATCCTCAGTGGGGATTGATGCACCAGGATGATTTTGCACAAGGATTCCTGAAGCCAGGCCTGTCCTCTGCCGAAATGAGAGACCTGTCTAACTCAAGATTTACAGCTATGGAGAAATTCCCAGGGAGGAAATATATGGCCCAGAGGGGGCCATCCATAACCCCCTCGTCAATAGAGAGCACATTATCTCCCACGTGCCATGACCTGCAGCAGAGCTGGGAGATCTGTCATCCCACCAGGGTGCTGGTGACAGGAATCCAGCAGTCACCCTGGCTCTTTGACAATGTAACAGGAAAATTAGGTGAGTGTTGGACATAAATCTGATGGTGGTTCAGTCCCAGGGGATCACAGATCTGACAGCGAGGATGCGGGGTGATGGCCCCACCGCCTGATGTTGGGGACACACAGGCAGCAGCACGAGTGGCATGGACTGAAACTCAGAAAGAGGATGTGGCTGTGAGCTCCGGGCCCAGCACCGAGGCTGGCAGAGATATGATGAGTGTTTATTTTGTGTCACTTTGAGGTCATGGGAGGGTCAGGGCCAGGGTAGGGCCACCCCTGGGGCGCTTTGGGCTCTGCAGGAGCTGCTGTGTCTTGCAGGGGGACCACTCAGTGGGCAAGTACCGCTGCCTCCTTTGCCAGAAGGAGTTCAGCTCCGAGAGTGGCGTCAAGTACCACATCATCAAGGCTCACTCAGAGGTAAGGAAGCAACTGGAGCTGGGCTGGGCTTGTCCCCACTCCAACACACACATCCTTGGGTTGTCCCTTTCCGTCCGTCCATCCATCCATCCATCCATCCATCCATCCATCCATCCATCCATCCATCCACCCACCCATGTGTGTTAAGAGCAGAGCTGAGTAACAGCTCCCAGTCAGCCTGGAGGGTTCTTCCCTATCCCCGTTTGTGTCCCTGACACCCCCAGGCTCATTGCAGCAGCTCAGCACTGAGCAGTTTGACCTCAGGGAGGTGATGCCAGTGGGGTGAGGGGTGGGCCAGGCTCGGGTTGTGTGTCCTGGTGCTGGTAGCAGTGCCAGTGCCTGCCCCCAGGACTGTCACTAACCTCCGTGTCACCCCACGAACACAGAACTGGTTCCGAACTTCCTCAGAGGCCAGCCGGAAAAAGAAAAACAGGGAACAGCTTTCTTCCAGCAAAGAGGAGAAAAAAAAAAGCACAAACGGGAAGAAAAGAGGGAGAAAACCCAAGGAGAGGCCTCCGGAAATGTCCCCGAAGGGCAGAGAGAGCGTGGCAGCAAAGACTAATCACAAGAAAACCCCCGAGCACTGGGAAGGCTCCCGGAGCAGCCCCGAGGGAGCCGAGCTCGTCTTCAAGCCCCCGAGCCAGCGGAAGGGAGGAGCCAGCAAGATGCCCGAGAAATGAGCAGCTCAGAGACTCGTCTCCGAGGATTCGTTTACAGCCCAGGGTAACAGGGTGGGGGTCTCTCCCAGTTTTATGTCCCCTCCTCCCCATCCCACCTCCCCTTGCCCC
>VXBQ01007934.1:133405-167114 GCA_013400175.1 Phainopepla nitens | reverse complement strand
CCAGGAACCCTGGGAGCATTTTGTTCTTTTCTTTCCCTCCTCGTGACACCCATCCCACGGCATATCCGAATGTTTCTCGTTGATGCCAGTTATTAGTGCATAAGTGTATTTTGGGGAAAAAATTAAAACAGGAAAAAAAAAACAAAAAAAAAGGAAAAAAAAATTTCAATTTATCACTTGTAACCATATATATAAATATATAAATATATATATTAAAAAGTGTTTATTTGCAAAAAATAAAATCGTTTTAACGGTAAACTATCTTATAATAAACTCCCAATTTGTGATGATCTGTTCTTTTGTTAATCATTGACAAATCCTCAGTTGGAGAGTACTGTCCGAGCAGCTCCGAGCAGCCGAGCAGCGCCGAGGCGCTCCCTGTACTGTATGTATGAAACAGCTGTATCGAATAAATGGTTATTGATTTTTTATTAGCACTGTCGTTAGCATTATTGGGCAGTTCGGTGGGAGCGTTGGACATGGGATCTGGGGAGTTTGGATTTATCCTTCCCTCATGGCAATGGCTGAGAGGACCGCCCTCAGCTGCTAGGGGTGGAGCATGTGGTCACCAAAACCAGGATGGAGAGGGTGAGAACTGGTGATGCTTGCTGCACCGGCACTCAGCACAGCCAGCACTCCTTGTGCCAGAAGGGTCCCCAAGCCCACAGCTCAGCCACCCCCACTCCCATTAGGAGTTCCCTAATCCCAAAGGATTTCTACTCTTTAGGGGGTAGAAATCCCCCTAAAGCTGTTTCCAATCCACCAGCAGCATCCAGCATCTCCTGGCCCCAGGGGCCACATCCAGCCCGGCACTTCTCCTCCCTGGGGAGCTCTGCGGGACCCGAGGCCACCCCTCGGCCCTCTCAGCGTGAGAATAAATCCTCTTCTGCTCGCTAATGGCTTTTTTGGCACAGAACCCAAATCAGGGACAGATTTAGACTGATCTCGCTGCTGGCTGAGGACGAGGCCTTTCTCCATGGGCACTCTCTCCTCCCCAAAGAGGGGTGGGGACCCCGGGAGCAGCACTTGCCTTCCCACCCCTAAACATGGGGGACCCCAAACCTCAACCCCGGGGCAACCCAGCCGGGATAGGAGTGCGGTGCCGAGTAAAAGCATATCTCACCCCATGGGGCCGGGGTCCCCACAGCTCTCCCCATGCCCAGAGACGTTGTCAGAGCCCGGCGAGCCCCCCAAATCGCAGGGTGCAGCTTCCCCCCAGCTGCAGGGTGGTGGGGGTGCTGTGTGTGCACCCCTCAGCGTCTTGGGCAGGTATGCTACTGCTCAGCCGCCCCATAGCGCCATAGGTACATCACTCTGAACNCACCCCTCCGTGCCCCAACACCCATCTGCCCCCCAAGAGCACCCATCGGTGCCCAAACCGCCCCCAAACCCCTCCCTGCCCATCCCGCACTACAAGTCCCGGGGATCCCCGCGGCAGCGCCGCCCCCGCCGCTCCCGCCCGCTCCCGCCTCTCCCCGCAGCACCATGGCCGCGGCCCCGGTGCCCGAGGGGGCTCCGGTAGAACCGCACGACAGGTAAGACCCCGCTTTCTTTTCCCCGGGATAATCTCTGCGGGCCGGGACCGACACCGCGGCGCCCCGGAGCCGCCGGTTCCCGTTTCCCGCGGGTCCGGGGGTAGCGGTGCCGGTCCCGTCCCCCACGGGGCCACTTCCGCGAGTGGGGCCTCCCCGAGCCCGTCGCTCCATGAAATCTCTAAGCTTTTCCCACCAACCGTTTCTTCCCACCCCTGCTTTATCCCTTGTTTATTCTCATCCCTTTTTCTTCCCTTTCATGTTGTTGCCTTTTCCGTTATTTACCTTATTTTATGGTTTTTGCTCTTAATTTCCCGGCAGATAGACCACAGCCTCCCATTTTCCAAGCTTGCTCACACATGCATCCACCCCATCAAGATGAAGAGTGGGACAACCTAAACTTTTCCACCCAAAAACCCCATACAGGGCGATTGCCCCCAGCCCCCACCACACACATATTCATGTTTCCCGTCTATTTTCCACTCACTTTTCCAGCGCAATCCTCAGGGAACTGACTGCTCCCAAACATCAAATATCTGGGAATTGCACTTGGAGCATCACTGGTGCTCTGGGGATGTGGCAAAGCTTACAGGGATGGAGCATGCCTGCATCCCTGGTTGTAGGGTACCAACACCCCACAGCGCCGACCAACCAACCCCAGAGTCAGTGCCAAAGCATCCCGCCTGTTCCCATCCCTCATGTTCCCATCCTGCATGTTCCAGGAGCTAAGCCCATTGCTGGCAGCTGCCTGTGCCCTTCCTGTGAGTCAGTGGTGGATAGCAGGGAGGATGAGGGTGAGGATGAGCATGAGGATGAGCATGAGGCTGAGCATGAGGATGAGAGGAAGGAGTCTCCCCGAGTTGTGTTGGTCGCGTGAGGGA
Source organism: Phainopepla nitens (assembly GCA_013400175.1). NCBI lineage: Eukaryota > Metazoa > Chordata > Aves > Passeriformes > Bombycillidae > Phainopepla > Phainopepla nitens. The sequence continues at coordinate 164,701 of VXBQ01007934.1, read as the reverse complement.
TGAGTAACTGGGTTGTGTAACAGAGCCCCTTCCACCGTGGCTCCCACTCGGTATAAATAGCAACAGATAATTGGGTTTGCAGAGGGAAATGTTTGTCCTTTTGTGGTGAGGGAGCAGAGACCATAATAGAGCTGGAAGGGAGCGCCTGTGCGTGGAGCTGCTGAGATGAGCTCAGCTCTAGGTGGCTCCAGCCAGGACAGAGCTTGGTAGAGGGCTGGGTAAACTGGGAGTGACGTTCAGTGGGTTCCAGGATGGGCATGGGCATGACATGTGACAGTGGGATGGCAGCCAGGTCGCTCCATCCCTTGCGTGGGTTCTCCATCCCTCGGGCAGTCTCATTCATCCCGTGTCTGGGTTCCTTCATCTCAGATTCCTTCATTCCTCGAGCAGGTTCATCCATCCCATTGGCAGGTTCCTCGATCCCTTGGACATGTTCCTCCATTCCTTGGCTGTGTTCCTCCCTCCCTTGGGATGGTTTTTTGGAACAGGGAAGGCCCAGTTAAGAGCCAGCAGCAAATGATTCCAGCCCAAGAAAGCCCAGCTCAGCGATGGAGGAAGCAGGTTTGACCTCCACACTCCTGTGGGTGCTGCTCACAAGGTGGGATCTGGGAGCAGGACCTCTCCTGGGAACAGACATCCTTCCTCTGGGAGCTTGGTGTGTCTGCAGCTCTTACACCAGTCCAGTGCCAATATTTGTGACCAAACGAGGAAAATCCACATGCAGTCCAGCTTCCATCCTTAAATCCCAGGGGAAACCCACCCAGCTGCCAGCACCAGAAGGAAAAGTGGATCCTGGCCTTCCTGCCTGCTTTCCTCTTTCTCCCTATTTTAAGTCTGCCATTAGAGGAGGGATTTGCTTAAAAATCGCCTGGAAGAAGAAAGTCCAAAACCCAGGAATTTTGACTTGTGCAAGAGCTTAGAAACTGGGAAGGGGCTTGGGAAGCAGAGGAGATTTGTGCCAGCAGGAAGGCTCAGTCACAGCTGGCCTTGGAGCCAGTGTGTCCCACCTGGGAGCCCAGTGGGAATGTTGGGTGGGATGCTGGGAGACTTGCTCCTGTTGCCTGGACATTTAACAAAGGCAGGAAAAGTGGCAGCAGGAGCGTGAGATAAGGAACAATATCCCTGGGCGAGGGCTCCTCGCGCCATGTCCCGCATCCCTTTGCTTTTTTGCTTCTTTAATGAGAAGGAACAGACGTGGCTCCGGAACAGATTTTTATTTTTAAACTTCTGAGAGAGCTTTTACAGCGAGAGGGGGGTCCGAGTGGAGATCAGGGATGGAAAAGTTCCTTTGATCATCGCTCGCTTCCCTGACGTCGGCAGCTGCAGCTCGTGCTGGGGACAGGTTACCCCAAAGCCCTCCTGTCCCTGTCCCCTGCCTCAGGACCAGCCCCTCATCTCTGGTTCCCATCAGGTTTCTGTCTTTCGAGATGATGCTCTTCAGGTCCCAATGGTGAGCAGGAGCAGGAGGGGTTTCCTGACAATTCTGGGAGGCAGTGTGTTTCCCTTGCCTCTGGAATAACCTTGATGGCTCGAGGAGGAGGAGGAAAGGGTCTTTTTCCATTTCTGGTCCTATCTCCAGGTGTTGGTGTAAGCAGGAGGGAGCTCCCTCCCTGGAAGCCCTCGGCAGTGTGTGTGCAGAGGCCAAGCTCCTGTCTCACCGTGCTGGGGTGGGCGTGGGTCTCACTTGGTGGCCATGGGACTTTGTCAGGATGCTCCATGTGCCTGGCAGAGCCTGGCTGTCCTCCAGTGTGTCCTGCACCACCTCCTCCCTTCCTTGGCAGCCAGAGGCTGTGGGCTGCGGGCTGCTCTGCCCCAGGCTCTGCTCCAGGGCTGGCCTGGACCCCCCTGCCATGGTACCCAACGTCTCCCACCCTTGCCACGTGTCCTGCCCACGTGAGCTGCCTGGCTCCCTGGGCTTCCCACAGGATGCCCAGGCTCCCTGCCCTCCCTGATGGGAGAGGCTGATGCTGGAAGAGGAGCCAGCTGGCCCGGGGTGGGGGGGCAGGGGCAGCTGGCAGGGGGTGCTGAGGGAGTGGATGGCTGGGCACAGCAGCCAGAGGGATGTTATTCTTAGCCACTCACAGCCCCGGGGTGTTGAGTTTCACCCACTTGTTTACTGCAGGGCTGAGGGGACGGTGAGGGGCAGCTCTTGGGGAAGCTGAGTGACGTGGGGGGGACCCTCAGCCAGACCCCCCACCGATGGGAGCCAAGGGAGAGGGGTGTGAGTCCTGGACCAAAAAGCCCTACATGGCCAGCAGCCCCTGGCCCCAAGCCCCAGCTGCTCCACCAGCTGCATGAGGGGTGCTGGCTGGGTACCCCCTGCCCTGGGGTCATCCCCTCCTGCCCCCTGCAGCCCCCTCCCCAGTGGTGTCGAGAAGTCCCTGGGAACTCACCAGTGCCGGTGGAGGTGGATGTGGATGTCACTGTCACTTTCCAGGTGCCCTCCCTGCTGAGCCCACACGTCCAGGACAGCCGAGCACCCCCAGTCCCGGGAGCAGAGGCACCAGGGCTGGTGTTTATTGCCTGTGCTGGGGGCGGTGAGGGGAGGTGTCACCTCACCCCCAGCCCCCCTCTTTTTCTTTAATCAAGCCAGTGCTATTAATATCAGGTAATGAACGTAATCTGGAGGTTAAGCTATCCTCTTATGCTGCTGACCGCCTTGCAGCTCCCCGGCACAGACACTCCCCCTGCTCTGCTCCCTTCTTCTGCCTCCATCTTCCAGTCCCCTGGATCTGCTGGAGCTCTGCCTCACCCCAGCCTCTTGGGACCCTTCAGTGCCCATTCCAGGGGGACACTCCGTGCATGGCTCCGTGCCCCAAGAATCACCCTGGGAGCCCCACTGGCATAGCCCCTCCCTCACCCTGGTAGTGCCAGGGGTTGTGGGACAGGAGCCGAAGTGTGGGCAGGGACAGGGGGTGACACCCTCAGTCCAGGATCACCCCTGGATCAGCAGCAGGGGGACATGAGCAGCCCCCCAGCCTTCTCCAGCATCCGCATCTCCGGCTGCTGGGCCCTTGGGCCAGATGGAGGGTGAGTTTTGCTTCGGTTTGGGGTGGGATTTGCTGGTTTTTATCTGTTTGTTTGCTGGAGTGAACTCTCGGTGGCTCCTGTCCCAGTCCCTCAGCCCCAGTTCCTGTCTGAAAAGATCAGCTTCCCATGGGACATGGCTGCAGCCCGCCAGGCACCCCAGCAGGCTGTGGGGGGCTGCTGGGGGGTCCATAGGGCTGGCAGCTCGGTCACTGGGTTGTTTACAGGGTGCAGAGCCCAGGACTTGCTCTCCTGCCTGCTGCCAAGTTCAGGTTTGGGGCTGTGCCATCTTTCCTTGCTGCTCTGGGTGCTTTTGTGACCTGCTGCCTTTGCCCTCCCAGCCCAGCGTGGATCCAGGGTGGCTGGGGGTCTCTGAAGGCAGCAGGATGGCACAGGGCACGGGGATGGTGATAGGAGCATGGTGGGGAGGAGAGGGGTGTCCCTTGCACCTCAGTAAATCCATGCTTGGACTAAGCAGGAGCAAAATGTTTCCATCATTTGTGCTGGCACAACAGCAGAGCTGGAGAGCCCTTCTCAGGAGTAGGGCCCCCCAGGCTTCCTCTGGGACGCTTCAGCAAGGATGCAGCAGCTGCAAGGAAGGCAAAGCATCCCCAAAAGCTGGGGACAGCATGGGGAGAGCTGGTGGCAGCCAAGCCCTCCAGGAAGGCTTGCAGGAGAGGGGTTGCCGAGCCCAGGTGATGTTTCCTTTCCTATTTGTATGGCTTTGCCACCCCAGGGGTTTGCTCTGCTGGGGAGGATCCATGTGGAACAAGGACCCTGTTTTGGGCAGAGCAATGGCATTGATTCCAGATCTAAACAGACTCCCATTCTCTGGGGGCTTCACCTTGCAGATACAGGGCATTGCAGGGGCTTCAGCACTGCTGCAGGGAATTTCTGAAAAGGAGTAGGGAGGAATGGCCAGTGGAGATGGCTGAGATCAGCCAACCCTTTGGAGCAAGAGCCCCTTCCTGGCAAAGGCAGCCATGGAAAACATCTACAAATCTTGAAGTGTAACATTAGGAGAAAAGGCATGACCTTTGGAGAACTCAGCTCTGCAGCCCCACGGCTGTGCTTCTCCCAAATAAATCATGGGAATTGTGGATTTGAGAGGTGTGGAATATCATCCGCCCATCGAGGATACAGGCATAGATGAGGAGTAGAGGTGCAGTTTAGATTATATTGATAGAAATGTGTAGAATTTTGGTGAAAGTCCAGAATTATCTGGATAAGGCAGAGCACCAACTCTTGGGATGGGATTCAGGTGCTGCATCCCAGAGCAGCCCCAGGTGTGCAGGGGGAGGATGGCTCCTCTCCTCTCCCAGGGGCACATCCCTGCATCCTGCACAGATGTCCCCTCGATGCCAACACCCTGGGTGTGCTGCAGGCACCCTGGAGAGCAGAGTGGAGAGAGGACACTTGGGAAATCGGGGTGGGGCTATGGCTGTAATTCTGGGCACTGCCTGTAATTCTGGGCACTGGTGGGGCTGTTGGAGTCCAAACCTCTTCCTCCCTGCCGGGAGCTGGCTGATGTTAATGCTGGTTGGAGACAGTGGGAGCAGACCTCAGCCTTGCTCTGAAAAACAGAGCTTTGCCCAACTCGGAGTCGCTTTGGGAATGGTGGCCTGGGTCAGGATGTGCAGGCTGGCACAGCAGAGCTTGGTGCTGTGTGACACCAAGGAGCAGAGCCCCCTGGCTGGCTCGCCTGTCTCGTGGAGACTGATGTGCAGTCCCGGAGGAAAACCAGCCGGGCTCGGGAGTAACCACGGTCCCAGGAGAGGGGCTGGGATGCGGATGGAAGGAACCGCTTTCTTCTGTGGTAAACAACTGTGTTTTTGTCACCTCTGCTTTTGTCAAGCCAAAGTGACGTTGTTTATGCCCCAGCACAACCAGCTGCTGTCAGCCCCGCTCTGGGAGTAGCACTGGTGGGTAGCTGCTGCGGCATCACCGGTGGGAGAGGAGACCCAAACGTCCCACCTGGGTTTGCTTCTCCTCACAGAAGGACCATTTTTTTACAGGAAGGCACCCCAGAAGGTTTCCCAATGGGTATAATCTCCTGAGGTTGCTTTTAAAGAGTGATAGTTTGTAGGGGAACAGATTATGGGACACAAGAAACGGGGCTGTGGCCGAGCCTCATCCCTGGTGGGGTGCAGCTGTATAAGAGGTGAACAGCATTGAAGGAGGGAATGCTGATGTGTATTGACCAACCACGAAAGAGTGAAAGGGCACACAGGTGTTATGCATGTGAGAGAAAAGGTATAAAGAGCTAGGAGGAGAGAGGTGTTGTTTTGGAGCTAGCAGGTTGTGCTGTAGGAGGAAGGAGTCTGTGTTGTGTAGTGCTGCCTGTGGAATTGCAACAGAGAAAAGGCAAGAAAGCTTTAATAAACTGCTGATGTTTGCTACCATCTTTGGTGTCAGCCTTTTGAGCCCACTGTCAATAATGGGAAAGGTATGGAAGTATTTAGATAAGGGACTGATCAAGAGTCCACCGTCTGTTCAATCAGCGTCCTGTGTAAGAAATGAGTGACAACAATAGTTGGGCTCCTGGTCGAGCCCAAGCCTGGCAGTGCTTGGAACTGGCTGTGTGTGCTGCTGGGCTCCAGCAAGGGATGGAGTGCTGATGTCTTGAGCTCTTGTGGGGAACTCCATGAGTGCACAGCCTGGGGTGGACATCGGTGGGAGAAGCAGGAGCTGCAGCCTGCCTTTTGTTAGCAGGAATTCAGCAAAGCCAGGCAAATCCCTGTCTCCTTGCCTGCTCCGCAGGGATGTGCCAGTGCCAGAGGTAGGGATAGAGTGCTGTGGGCATCCTGACATGCCCAGGGGGTTTGCCAGGGGGATCCTGCCGTGCCCAGGGGGTTTTCCAGGGGCATCCTGCCATGCCCAGGGGGTTTGTTTGCCATGCCAGGGTGAGGGTTATTTACCGGATCACTTCACACACAGATGGCCCTTCTGAAATTTTGATCTTTCTATAAAATTGTTCTAAAAAGGGCTGGGGGAGGGAAGGGAATTATTCTTCATACTGAAACAGCTTAAAATCAACCCCAAATCTGTAAAGCCCTGCAGTTTAAGCCCTTTCAAGAGCAAGCCATAACAGAGCAGCAGCAAAGCCCCGCTGGCTCGGCTGTGCTGTACCAAACAGTCACGGCTTAGAGCCAGTGGTGCCCAGAGCTCTTGATTTCTCTTCCAGCCCAGTCACGGCTGGGGAGAGCAACAGCATGAGCAAGGTGAGCCCTTTGCACTTTCTCCCAGGGAGCAGACATCCCTCTGGAGCAGCAGAACAGGAGTGGGGAGGAGCAGGCACTGGTATAAATAATCCTCCCTGTCCCTTAGCTGGCCAGGCAGTGGCTGCAGCTTATCTCCTGGCCGGAGGCCACTTATCACCTCCCAGCCACAGCTCTCCTCCTGCCAAGCTGGAAAGGGCTCCAGAGGGTGCCTTGTTCCTCTCCCTCTCCACGAGGGAAGATAAGGGAGAGTGTTCAGCAGCTCCAGGGCTTTAGGTGAGCTCAGAGCTCTGTCAGCTCCCAAGGCAAAGCTGACGGATCTGCCCAGCACTGCCTGCCTCTGCCCAGCTTGCAGGCTTGTCCCTGGGGGCTTCAGGACAAAAGGGTGGGAGAATTAGGTCTTGGGTGTGAGTGGAGCACTCAGAGTGGGGAGAGGAAAGGAATTGGGGATGGGGGGATGAGAATGGTTATGCTGTAGCCCATGTTTGGCTTCTATCCCCAGGAAAGGTCCCTTGGCACGCCAGGGTGGGTTGTTCCCCCCTGTAACACACCCCTCACACCCCTCAATGCTTTGAGAACTCACCAGGGCATTTATTTCATGCAGATATTCCTCAAACAGCAGGACTTCAGGGGCAGATGTTTGCATGGTGCCTCTTCCGTGTCCAAATTGCTTGTGTGTGAGAATTCCTCGGTGCTGTCCGTGGCCACGGCTCACAGAGATGTGGGTGCCGGCAGTGCTGCAGCGGGGCTGTGCTTGGCTGTCCCACTCTTCCATTGCATCCCTCACCTGTACAGCACCCACACAGTGTGTCCTTCCCCAGCACTGGTGACTGTGCCCCTTCCTGTCCCCACCCAGCAGCAGCAGTGCTGAGTCCCTGGACCGGCTGTACCCCGCGGTGGGCTCCAGCAAGCCCCCCCGCAAGCGGACCACCAGCCAGTGCAAGTCCGAGCCCCCGCTGCTGCGGACCAGCAAAAGGACCATCTACACAGCAGGCCGGCCACCCTGGTACAACGAGCACGGGACACAGTCCAAGGAGGCCTTTGTCATAGGTAGGTCACCTCTGCGCTGCCCAGGCAGCCTCGGTGCCCCTGCCCCACGGCTCTCCTGGGGATCTGGGTGGGATTCCTGCCCCACCACCTTCTGAGCGTGGCTCCAGCCTGGACAGGAACAGGGAGAGTTCCTGTGGTTAGTCCTGCATTGACTGGGTGGGCTGAACCCAGGAGTGTGCAGGGGGGTGGTGGGTTGTAGGAGACCACACTCTGCTTCTTGTTCTCTCAGCTCCTTTGCCTGGGCTGTCACGAGTTCCTAGTGATTCAGTCTGGGCTGGTTCCCGTGCCAGCCCTCCCCTCTTACATAACCATCTAACGATGGGTTTCCCAGCTTTTGCTGGGCATGTTGCTGGCAGTTCCAGCACATACCATTTGACATTTTCCAGGGTAATCTCTTGGAGTGCCTGTGACCTCCCTCTTTGGAGGCTCCTCCAGCTTAGTGCCCAGGAGCTGGGCTTCCTGTGGTGGAAAGGGCTGTGCCTGGGGTTGGTGGCTTCATTACCTTTTCCCTGGCAGGTCTGGGAGGAGGCAGCGCCTCTGGGAAGACCACGGTGGCCACCATGATCATTGAAGCTCTTGATGTCCCGTGGGTGGTTCTGCTGTCCATGGACTCCTTCTACAAGGTGAGGCTGCAGCCCTGAGGCCTGGCCAGGCTCCTCAATTTGCCGTTGTCCTGTTCCTAGAAGTGTTCAAGGCCAGGTGGGACAGGGACACCAACCTATTCTAGTGAAAGGTGTCCCTGCCTATGGCAGGGGGTTGGAATGAGATGAATTTTAAGGTCCTTTCCAACCCACATCAATCTGGGACTGTGTGGTAACCCCTGGTAAAGAAACATGTTGTAGATTTAGGGACAGCCATCTGCCTTCCCTTGCAGTGGCTCTTGTGGGGCGGGGAGGAGGTGACCGGACCCAGCAGTGGGAGGGAGCTGCCCAGCCAGGTGCCCTAAGCTCTGCTCTGTGGCAGGTGCTGACCAAGCAGCAGCAGGAGCAGGCAGCCAGCAATGACTTCAACTTTGACCACCCCGACGCCTTTGACTTTGACCTCATCATTGCCACCCTGAAGAAGCTGAAGCAAGGCAAGAGTGTCAAGATCCCCATCTACGACTTCACCACCCACAGCCGGAAGAAAGAATGGGTATGGGACACTGAGGGGATGGGACAAGGTGGGGGATGGCCAAGGCAGGTCCAGAGACTGGACCCCTCCAGCCCTTGGCCTTTGCAGTCCAATTGGTGCTGTCACCCTCTGCCCTGTGCCTGGCTCGGGGTGCATTTTTTGGGTGAGCTGTCACAGTCACAACCCAGAGGAGATTCCCTGGGACAGGGCACCTCTGAACAGATGTTCTGTGCCTAACCACGTCCATTTTGACTCCACAGAAAACCCTGTATGGTGCCAATGTGATTATCTTTGAAGGCATCATGGCATTCGCAGACAAGGAGCTCCTGAAGGTGAGGAAGGGTTTTGAAGGAGTTCCAGGGTGAGATGGTGGGAGGGTGCTCTCTCCTGAGGTCCTGCAGCAGGGAGGTGACCTTCTCTTCCAGGTTACACCAGATGCTGCAGCACATCCTTGGGTAGGAGAAATAGACTTTGACTCTCAGCAGCTGGGGAAGAGCCCCTGGCAGAGGTCAAGTGCTTCAGCAAATACCTCAATCTCAGCCATTCGTGCCCAGGAAACAGGAGCTGAGTGGTGACCTGGTTCCTGGCAGTGCTGGTGCATAAACACATCTAGAAATAGCCCACCTCCATGCTGCAGTTTGCACAGCCAGAGGCAAAGTCTGCTGAACTTCTACTGCACAGAGCCTGGTGCTCCTGGTGTGAAATCATCCAGCACTTCAGGCTCTCTTGGAGATTATTGAATTACTGTATCATATCATTATTATTATATCATAGAATCACATAATGGTTTGGGTTGGAAGGGACCTTAAAGCTCATCTTGTTCCACCCTGTGGAACATGGGTCACCTTCCACGAGACCAAGTTGCTCCAAGCCCTGTCCAACCTGGCCACAAACAGGGATGAGGCAGCCACAACTTCTCTGGGCACCCTGTGCCAGGGCCTCACCACCCTCACAGGGACAAATTTCCTCTCAGTATCCCATCTAATCCTTACCTCTGGCATTGTGAAGCCGCTCCTCCTTGCTCTGTCACTCCAGGCCCTTGTCCAAATTCCCTCTCCACTTCTCTTGGAGCTTCTTTGGATACTGGAAGGGCCTCTAAGGTCTCCCCAGACCCTTCTCTTCTCAAGCTGTACAATCCCAGCTCTCTCAGCCTGTCTCCATCCCTTGGAGCATCTTTGCAGCCCTGACAAATGCTGCAGCAGGCAGTGAGCCATACACAGACTTAGCCAAGCTCTGTCTAAAAAGTTTCCTCCCCTGCCAAGCGAGCGCTTGGGTTGCACTTTTCTGGAGCAAGGATGACCTCCAGTGGACAGCTGGGTGAATCCCCCAGGAGGCTTCACTCAGCATCTCCACTCCTGCCTCTTGCAATTAAGGACAGAGTCATGAGCTGCCCTGCTGTGCTGGGCTCCCTTCCAGCATTAATTCCCTGCCTGTGGGAGAGGCTTGGAATGAGGTGATCTTTAAAGTCCCTTCCAATTCAAACCATCCAAGGATTCTTTGGTTAAGAAGCAGGTGCTTGGTGTGTGTCATGGACAGTAACTCCTCTTGTCTCCTCCTTGCTCTTAAATAACATCTAGCCCCAAAGTATTGGGGCTGGTTAGCAGTAGGCACAGAGTTTGGAGCAGGGCAGGTCTCAAGGGACACGAGAAAAAGGTGGCAGCAAGGGGCTCACAGCAGCACCAGCCAGGTTCCAGGGAAAAGCTCCCCACAGGCTGGAGCAGAGCCAGGCCCTGTTAAACTGGGCTCAGCCCTGCTTGGGGCAGCAGGGGAAGGTGGATTGAGTCCCACACCTGAGCAGGTTGGATTTGTCCCCTCCCCTCTCCTTCCAGCTCTTGGACCTGAAGATCTTTGTGGACACGGACTCGGACATCCGCTTGGTGCGCCGCCTGCGCAGGGACATCAGCGAGCGAGGCCGGGACATCGAGGGCGTCATCAAGCAGTACAACAAGTTTGTCAAGCCTGCCTTTGACCAGTACATCCAGCCCACCATGAGGCTGGCAGACATTGTTGTCCCTCGAGGTACCTGCCCAGGGCTGGCCTCAGTGGCACCCTCAGACTCCTCAGAGACCCTGGCCCTCTGCCCTCAGCTCTGGCTTTTGTGGTTTCCTGAACCCTAACCCTAGATGCACGGGGGTAAGGGTGCTGCCAAGCAGAAAGGTGTGGAGGAAGCCATGTTATGGCAGTCCTGTATTCACCTTGACATGCCTTTTGTAGCTGCAGCATCCCTGCAGCTCTGGCATTTGTGGTTTCCTGAGCCCTAACCCTGGGCCTAATGCTAACCCTAGTCATGGGTGTAAGGCTGGGGCCAAGCAGAAAGGTGTGGAGGGAGCCAGGTTGTGGCTGTCCTGTGATCCCCTTGGCATGACTTTTATAGCTGCAACATCTCTGGAGCTCTGGGCTTTGTAGTTTCGTGAACCCTAGCCCTAGGTGTGACCCTAACCCTTGGTGGAACTATAAAAGCTGCGTGGTGGTGAAGCTGGTGCCAAGCAGAAAGGTGTGGAGGGAGCCATGTTGTGGCTGTCCTGTGATCCCCGTGGCATGCCTTTTGTAACTGCAGCATCCCTGCAGCTCTGGGCTTTGTAGTTTCCTGAACTCTAGCCCTAGGTGTAACCCTAACCCTAGGCAGAGCAGTAGAAGCCACATGGGGGGTAAGGCTGGTCCCAAGCACAAAGGTGTGGTGGGAATCATGTTGTGGCAATTCTGTATTCACCTTAGCATACCTTTTGTCACCTCAGATTCCCTGGAGTTCTCTCTTGCTGGTGAGGACACAGAGTGGCTGTCCCATGCCAAAGCAAGTGTCTTTCCGATTGAGGGTCTCCATACACTGCCCAAAAGCGTGGGAAAAGTCTTTGCTTTTTCCTCAGCCAGTCCCCTGCCCTACAAGTTCCTGCAGCACAGTGATTTAAGAGCTGGAAGTGACTTGGAGATATCTGGTATCAGTTTATTGAATAAGGATTTAATAAAAGCAGGGATGTCTTCTGCTTTGCAAGGAAAGGGCTGTTTGGGGAAGCAGTGTGTTTTTGAACATAGTGGAGAATTTAGGGAAGAAACATGGAAAAACCTGTGATCCTGACCAGGGTGACTCTTCTTTCCCTGGTATAAAGTAACAGGACAAGAGGAAGAGGCCTTAAGTTGCACCAGGAGAGGTTCAGATTGAATGTCAGGAAAAATTTCTTCACCAAAAGGGCTGTCAAGCCCTGGCACAGGCTGCCCAGGGCAGTGGTGGAGTCACCATCCCTGGAGAGACTTAAAAGCTGTGTGGATGTGGCACATGGGGACATGGTTTAGTGGTGGGCTTGGCAGTGCTGATTTAATGGTTGGATTTGATGATCCTAGAGGGCTTTTCCAACCCTTACAACTCTGATTCTGTGGTTCTTTTGCTTTTGGGTCACTCCAGGGAGTGGAAACACTGTGGCCATTGACCTGATTGTTCAGCACGTCCACAGCCAGCTGGAAGAGGTAAGAGCTGCCTGGTCCTTGGGTGGTGAGGGGGGTTCACAGCCTTGCCTGGCAGGGAGCCTTGCTCTGGGTGCCCAGGTGGGAATGGCCTGGCTTCTCCTGTGCTCCAGGTGTGGGAGTTGCTGTGAACTCCTCCCAGCCCTCTCCCTCAGTCCAGTGAAGGGGGCTGCCTTCTCCCTGTGCTCTGGTTGGTCCTGGCTCCTCTGCCAGCTCTGGTCCAGCAGCAGCTTCCCTCCCTCCCTGGGACAGCAAGTCATGAGAGGAAAAACCAGCCACCCTCCCATGATCAGAGGGATGTGTCCCCCTTCCTGCAGCCCTCCCAGGGCTGGAATGGCCCCAACCCTCCACTGCTCTTGGGCTTCTCCTCTTCCCTCCCATGCAGACACTGCTGCACAGTCTTTCTAGTCAGGAGCTCACTTTTCCACTTCTGTGCTGCGTGCAGCTCCTGCATTCCAAAACTGCAAGTCTTGTCATGTTTGAGCCCCGATCCAGGCACATGCTCCATCACTTCCTCACCACTGGCTTTGTCTTCTCCTGGACCAGTCCTGACCAGTGGTTTGGGACCCAGCAATGAACTGATGGCATTTTGTCTTGCTGTCCCTGGGCAGCACAGCTCCTCCCACCCCACAGTTGTAACTTTGGTGATGTTTCAGTTGTGGAAATGCTCAGGGCAATGTCCTGGGAAGTGCAGGGAGCGTGATCTGGAGATAGATGCACTGGAAAGGAAGGAGCTTGATTCTTTCAAGTCTTTTTTGGAGCTTCCAGGTGGCAGGAGCTGCTCAGCCCTGGGATGGGAGCTGGCACACCTTGGCATCCGGCTTCCCATGCCTGCTCAGGAGGGACTGCTCTTGGCAAAGGTGTCTTGGCAGGTTCCTCCTCCTGAAGTACTGGCTGCCTGAATTCCCAGCAGTAAGCTCTGGTTGGGAAGGTGGTGTCTAAACCCTCAGTCACAGGAGGAAGGATCGAAGCCCCAGCATCTCTGCTAGTGCCAGGCTGAGAAGGGCACCCAGCCCTGAGGGAGAGTCCAGGAAAAGGGTGTGCCTGTTCCCCCAGCCAGGGAATATCACAGCAAACTCAGCACCCCCAGGGTGCCCCTGTGAGCTGGGTAAGGGGTTGTCTTGGGGAGGGCTTTCAATGACCTGGGGAGGGGAAGAAGGGCGAAAGGCTGCATGTGAATTCAGGAAAATACTCCTATTTTTCCTTTTTTTTTATCTTGAAACGACCCTGGTGTTGACAATGCTTAATACCGGTTGCGTTGTGTCTTTGTGTTGCTGCCGCAGCGTGAACTCAGTGTCAGGTAAGAGCCCTCACTCTGTCCTGTCTGTGCAGCTGAGGCATTTCCAATGCCAGGCACTGCTTGGCCTCACCCCGACCCAGGGCAGGACCAGCAGCTCCTGTGTCACCCTCCACGGTGACAAAAGGCCACCTTGCCCTTGGCTTAGGGATAGCAGGGACAGAGTTGCTCCCCAGGGAGCTTGAGCACAGACCCCTGCAGCTGGATCAGGGCCAGGTTTGTACCTGGGGATCCCTGGTCTCTGCAGGAGTGGAGGCTTTGCATCCTGAGACTCTTTTTTATTTCTCTTCATCCTCTAAAATGAATGATTTTCAGAGCCGCTCTCCATCCCTGATGGTTAAAGATCATTAAACATCAATTATTAGATTAGTCACAACATCTTAAAAAAGGGTGGAGAGTGACTTTTTAAATGGGCACATAGTGATAGGATGAGGTGCAACAGTTTTAAACTAAAGGAGGAGGAATTTAGATTGGGTAATAGGAAGAAATTCTTCCCTGTGAGGGTGCTGAGGCCCTGGCACAGGCTGCCCAGAGAAGCTGTGGCTGCTCCATCCCTTGAAGTGTCCAAGGCCAGGTTGGATGGGGCTTGGAGCAGCCTGGGATAGTGGAAGGTGTCCCTGCCCATGGCAGGGGGTTGGAATAAGATGGTCATTAAGGTCCCTCCCAGCCCAAACCAGTCTGTGATCTTGAGGGTGGTGGGAGCCCTGGGCCCCTTGCTGCATGCAGGGATCTGCCTGGTGGCACCCAAGGGAGCACAGCAGCTTCACATGGCCAGAGGTACCAACCTTCCTGCAGCTTCTGGAGGATTCAGAACCATTTCTGGAGGACTGAGAGAATCCTACTGCCTAAGTCCAGCAGGATTTCTAATTCCTTGGTATCTGCAGGTAGATGCTATAACATATATGTTGATTTACTTAACCTCTTGAGCGTGGGGCCACAGATGGGACTTCAGCTCTCTTGCTGCCATTAAGAAGCCACCTAGGCTTTCAGCTATTCTTGTAGGGAGCAGTGGGAATGCATTACTGAAGATGGGTTTCCATTCAGATCTCCATCATTGCATAGAGATACTCAACTCAAGTAACCTTAAGATTTACATTCGGCATACAATGGGCTTTTAAAATAACTGAGATGAACAGGGAAAAAGCTCTGCTTTACTTATTTCTGCCTCAGCCAGTCACTTCCTAGACTAGTCAAGTGGATGTTTTATTTTATTTCCCTTTGCTTGTTTAACACCCTGGGGCCTGACATTTCCATACAGACACGTAAGCTTCCCTCTGTGTCTGGTAGTGCAGGTGGGAAAGTGCTCTTTAGTATGAAGAGAAATCTGTTGCTTTAATAATGGCAGGAATAACATTAGAGAGGGGACTAATATGTGTGCAAATAGATATGTGTATAGAGAGATAGATACTTAATACACACATAAAATTTCCTTTCTTCTCCTTAATCAAAGGGGTGCTCAGTACAGGTGATCTTCTTCTGCACTTAAAAATTGGCTATTTAATATATCCATACAGTATTAGAAGTTTTATGATAGCAAGTTTGGAAAGGTAACTCTGACCTCCAGAAACGCCTCCATCATCACACTCACAGGTGGCTTTATATTCTGTTTAAGGCTTCCATTTATGCCTTTGACAGAAAATCTGGGAAAAAATTCCTGCAAAAACCCAAATCTGTTGTTGCTGCTGGAGCCCCAGTGCTTTACTGCTGCTGTGGTTTCCCCCAGCCCCACTGTCTCTCTGCAAGAGGAGTGGGGTGGATGGAGAGTCACATCGAGTGAGATGTGCCTGGCAAATGCAGTGTTTTCATTGCAAACAATTCCCCATCCTCTTGTCTGGAATGGCTTCATCTAAATGTCACAATTGTTCTGAAGTCACTTCTGTTTGGCAGTGGTGGAGACACAGGGAGGGCTTTGTGCTGGTAGGATAAAACCTGAATGCTCAGATCTAGCTCCAGTCCAAGGTTTCTCTGTGGTCTTTGTGCTCCAGGGCTGCCTCTCCTGGCCAAGCAACTGGCTGGGACAGGCAGGGAGTGCCTTTCCCCACTCAGACGGGTGAATTCTGGGGGTTTAAAGCAAGTGGTGCCTTCCTTGGACATGCAAGGCTTGTTTTCATTCTGAAGCCACGGGCTCCTGAGGAGCATGCTTGCCTTCCCAGTTATTCCCTCAGAGCACAGGTTGCACCTTAGCATTCTTAGGATGTTTCTTGTCCAGCTTCCTCCGTGTTTGGCTGTGCTCATGCTGGACATGCGGTTCCATAGCAGCACTCCCAGGTGGGAATTCCTCCTGGAGCCTGGCAGCAGGAGCTGGAGCAGCCAGCCCATGCTGAGGCACAGTGCTCCCAGCCCAGCCTGCTCTCCATCCCTCCTGCCACGCTCTCAGCATCCAGCCCTGCTCCTGGAGCCAGCGCTCTTTCCAGCTGATTCCCCTCGCCAATCAATATTCCCCACCCCCAAGGTCCCGATCAGCTTGGCATGCCCTTTGCCAATTGTGTCTTTAAATATCAACCTCTGGCGCAGTTTAATAGCCCTTGTTTGAAATGTCAGCCCTGAAAGGCAGCCGTGTACGTGTTTGAAATGCCTTGACTGCATCATCTCCTTTGTAGCTGGATGTCTCTTGTCTGCTTCCTGCTCGATAGCATGTTCCACAAAGAGCCAAGGATGCTTCCTGAAGCCTTCCTGGGAGATGGTCACCCCTTTCTCTCTCTCTCTCTCTCTCTCTCTCTTTCTTCTTCTTTCCATTTATTTTTCCCTTTAAAGCCTTTGTTCTCAGGGGGAAAAATCAAGTTTCCAAAATAAGATGTTTTCTTGACGTGCTTGTGGCTGCCCATCTGGATGTTCTGTCACAGTCCTGCCTTGGCAGGGAGGGACAGGAGGCATCACACTCCCTCCTTCCCTCCCAGGATGGGCAGGGGGTGACATGATGGATGGCTGCTGGAAGGGCTGAGCTCTTCCCTCAGCCTGCAGGCCCTCTCCAGTCATGGTGAGCCCAGGGGAAGGAAAGTCTTCCCTGCAGGTGATGTTCTGTTCAGAGCCAGGTTTCCCTCCATGGTTCCAGTGCTCTTGGCTTTCTGTGTTCTCCAAGGCTTGAGCAGATCATCATCATGCAGGAGGGGGACACCCCTGTGAGCCCACAAGCAGTTTGCCTGGGAGCAGGGCAGGTTGGATGAAGGATTTTTAGGTAGGACAAAGGTTTTGGCCTTGCTTTGAGATTGCATTGGAGCCCTGGGTGAGGGCTTGGCATGAGCCATGGAAGTGTTGAGAACCAGGTTGGATGGGGCTTGGAGAAACCTGGTCTAGTGGAAGGTGTCCCTGCCTGTGGCAGGGAGGGTGGAATGAGCTGATTTCTGAGGTTCCTTCTCATCCCAACCATTCTAGCATTCTATGGTTCTACATCCCTCCAAACCCCAGGAGCCACCGTTGCAGTGTGGCACTACCTAGGACAGAGGTGGGACAGTGTCCCTGCTGTGGCTCCAGGAGAGTGAGAGCAGACAGTTCTTTTCCCTCATGGAGCCCGGAGTGGAGCCAGTGTCATGGAGAGCAGTGGTGACATGACTTGGTCACCAAGGGAGGAGTGTTGGGTCTGCACGGTGATGGCCCAGGCACCAGGCAGGTCCAAGAGCCATTGACCAATTAGGGGATTTTTTCCCCCTCTGACTAATGACAGTGCTTTCTCCTCTGTTTCATGTCATGTTTGTCCCTCTCCTCCTAAACTCTGGTGTCTCCTGTCTTGTCTCCCCTGAACATCCCTCCCACCGGGTGACCAGAGGAAGCTGCGCTGGGATATGTGAGGAGACAAATGCTTATGGCAGTGTTTTGGGTGTGACACTAACGGTGGGGAGTGGGCGAGGGCTGTGCAGGGTGAGCCGCCTCACTAACCCGGGTGGGGGATCCTGGGGCAGACAGCTCACGGGCTCCCGCTTTGCTGTGGGCCAGACAGAGGTGGGAGCACTCGAAAGAGAAGCTTTATCCCAAAAATGAGACCTTTTTCCCCAGAAAGCACCATGGAGAGACCCCCACAACACTGACTGGCTTCCCCGCAGTGTGGTATCCAGACCTCCCTGTCCCCACACTGCATGGGTGTCAAAGGAAGGTGTGGAAAACTTGGTGACAGGATGCTGACAGCATTTCTTGGGGGTCTGTTGACAGCTTGGGGTGCAGGGGAGGTATTCTCACTGCTCATGGAGGTTGGAAAACCCTTGGCATCTGTGGCAGGGAGCAGGAGTCAGGTCACATCATGACAGGAGAGGGGCTGCCCATTCCACTGGCATGGTGGGATGCTGTGACATAGACCTGGCAGTGATGGAGGGGAAAAGTGCCAGTGGCAAGCTCAGCCCTGTGCTCCTTGGTGAGCTGTTGTGACTGGAGATGACCCAAATAGCTCCTCTGGTTTAGGCAACAGCAGTTTGTCACCTGGGCAAACCCAGCCAAGCCATGTGTGGATGTGGCCTCCGTGTTGGGAGCCCATCTCTGCCTCATAAAGCAGGTGAGCTGGCAGCCCCCAAGCCAGCACCAGCGTCTGCCCAACGCAGAGCTCATGCCCTCACCACCACACGTGTTGGCATCCCGGGGGCTGAGAGGGCTTTAGGCAGGGCTGTGCCCCCAGGATCTGTCCCCAGGCCAGCTCTGGCAGGAGGAGGGAAGGGAGGGCTGTGGGGGCAGAGCTGTGGGTGCTGCCAGCAGCACAACCCTGGCAGGGGAGCATCTCTGAGGGCTTCTAACCCATGGGACAGCGACTAACAGAGTGAGCTCGCTTCACTGACAGCAGGGCCGGGGCCTTGAGGGCTGCTTGTCCCAAACCAGCCATGGGGTCTGCACACATGAGGGAACCACAACCCAGACGTGCTCTCTGCATGGCTGCCAGCTGTCCTGGCTCTCTGGAGCATTCTCGGCATGGGGGGTCTTGGCTGCTACACAGGACTGGAGCTGGTAAAGCAAGAAGGAGCCCTTAAGTACCCACAGGCCTTGGGAATGTCTCATTTGGTGTTGGTTGGCCAAGACTAGGAGATGGCTGTGTGGATGGAGGCCTCAAGCTCTGCCCTCCTCCATGCCTATCCATCTTCTCTGTCTTCCTCTCCGCTTGCGTGCCTCTGTGTGCCATTAATCCAGGTTTCTGCTTGATTTGAAATCTTAATCCTACAGTGCTTTCATTTGCTCTCTTCTCTGCCTCCCCGACATCTCTGTGTTTTTTGCCGGATGCAGCCGCTGGCACATGTGTGGTCTGATGTGTGGCTTTCCAACCCCAGCCCTCCTCCCAGACAAAGTTGCTTGTCCATCCTGCCCAGCCTTGTGGAAGGCAAATGTGACCTCCTTCTCATTACTGCCACTCTCACAGGGAGAAGTGACTAATGGGGCTCCATTGTGCTTCCCCGTGAATGGTGTTCCCTTGATCCCAGAATAGCTCCCAGCCCTATTCGTTATGTGGAATGAGTCACACAGAGCCAGCCCTGTCCAGCCATAAAATCTTGAAGCTGTTCCCGATTTGGAATGGGCCAGGTGGTCTCTAAAATAGCCACATAGCAGATATGTGCCAGCACTGCCAGCCTGGTTGCCTGTCCAATTCCTGGTGACATCTGGCACTTGTAGGTCACAGACAACCACAACAGCCCCTCCTCACCCCATGAGTCCAAGATCCATCAACAGATAAGACTCTGGAACAGGAGAATGTTTTGATTTTATTTTCTATTTTCTTCCCAACCAGTGGAAACCAAGATGGGCCAGCCACCTTCAGAGGAGCTGTGGCTGCCCCATCCCTGGAAGTGTCCAAGGCCAGGTTGGATTAGGCTTGGATTAACCTGGTCTAGTGGAAGCTGTCCCTGCCCATGGCACAGGGCTGGAACAAAATGGTCTTTAAAGTCCTTTCCAGCCCAAGCCATTCTATGATCGTGGGTCAGCTGCCCAGCAGGAAGGGCAGGTCCTTGGGCTGCAAGGTCTCCCTAACTCCAGTGACCCTGGTTTGTGCTTGCAGGTGCCTTTGCCATGGCAGGGACCAGGCAGGGCTGGCTGCTCCCTCAGTTCAGCTGGATGGCCTGTGTGTGTGTTTAAAGTCCTTTATGACATCTGGGAGGATGGCTCTGGCCGTGTGCTGTGCTCCAGCCTTCAGGCAGCCTTCCCCAGACCTTCTGACCATGTGTTTGGTTTTCAGGGCTGCCCTGGCCTCTGCCCACCAGTGCCACCCCCTTCCTCAGACCCTCAGTGTGCTGAAGAGCACCCCTCAGGTGAGGGGCATGCACACCATCATCAGGTAAAGCCCCTGCTGTGGCTCCTGGGTTGAGGTGGGGCTCAGCTGCTGCAGGGATGGGCTGGCCTGGCTTTGGGCTTCCCAGTCTCACTTTTACCTGTCTGTATGGCTTGGAGACACAAGACAGGGATGGTGATGGTCCCTGCATAGAGGAGCTATGCAGTTACAGCTTGGTGATCTTGCAGCAATTTTTCTGCTTTTTACCTTGAAACTGCCACCACAGTTTGAGGCTCAAATGGTGCAAACAAGAACCAGGAAGGGTCAGGGACTGCCAGATCTCTGCCAGCATCTCCTGGGACACATTTTGGTCCAGAGCTGACATTGCCTTTCCCTCCCCTCTAGAAACAAGGAGACCAGCAGAGACGAGTTCATTTTCTACTCCAAAAGGTTGATGCGGTTGCTGATTGAGCACGCGCTCTCCCTGCTCCCGTTCCAGGTGGGTTCGAGGCTGTAGATGCTGGGTTTCCTTTCTGATTCCTAAACCTCAACTGCTGGGGAGCCAGGACAGTGCTGGTGCTGCTCCTCCAACCTTCCCCATGGACCAGTCCTTTCAACCCTCAGATTAAAATGTGCCAGGACTCCCCAAGGCTGTGGAGCAATACTGGGGCACTGGGTGACAACTCTTTGTCCAGCCTTGGTGTCCAAGGGTTCAGGGCTCTTGTGAGAGCCACATGAGAGCCCCTGGTAACTCTTCTCACATGTTTTTTTGTAGAGTTGCACAGTCCAGACCCCTCAGGGACATGACTACGAAGGGAGAACATACAGCGGGAAGCAAGTAAGTGGGAGCCAAATCCCTGTTGAGACCTGCCCTGTGGGGGTGCACTGGAAGCCCTGGCTGCCATCAGGCTGGGTTTGGTGCCTGCTATAATGGGTATGACACCCTGTACCACCAGTAAAGGCAGGTTGGTGACCAAGAGTGCCATCAGCAACGTCACTGTTCCACTCATGCCCTCTCACTCAGGGTGGACTGGGAGTGGCACAGCCCTCTTGGAAGGGATGTGCTTTTGGGCTGCCCATTAGATTCCTCCGCTGCTGAGACCCAGTGTGGGGTGGTGGCAGCTCCTACACCGTGCAACCACCCCGGCGTGTGCTGCAGATCACCGGGGTGTCCATCCTGCGAGCAGGGGAGACCATGGAGCCGGCGCTGCGCGCGGTGTGCAAGGACGTCCGCATCGGCACCATCCTCATCCAGACCAACTGCAACACCGGCGAGCCAGAGGTAAAGCCCAGGCTGCTGAGGACATCTCCTGGTGCTAACCAGTGTGCAGGCTGGGGGTGTGGCTCAGGTGTTCCCTGACAGCCCTTCAGCAACCCAGGAGTTTGTCTTGGCAGGGGTTGAGCGCTTTGAAAGCTGCCCAAGTGGGTTTTGCTGGCGGGCTTGTGCCCAGGGGCTGGTTTGCTGCCATGTTTGTGCTGGCTCTGAGCTAACAGCCAGGGTCCCAGGGACAGAGAGGCAGGAGGGATCCTTCACTCGTCACAAAGAAGGGCTCAGGTCGCTCCGTTTGCCTGCAGCCTCTAAACTGCTCTCTTTCCTCCACCCAGCTCCACTACCTGCGGCTGCCGAAGGACATCAGCGAAGACCACGTCATCCTGATGGACTGCACGGTGTCCACGGGCGCTGCAGCCATGATGGCAGTCAGGGTGCTGCTGGTACGGATGTGTTGGGCAGGGAGTTGGCTCCAGAGCAACCTGCAGAGCACCAGCCACAGCCACGCTGAGGGGATGTGCCTGGAACTGGCTCCTGTGTGTCAGGGCACACAGCACAGGCTGGGGTAACTCACCCTGATCTATCCCTGTGCATTTCCTCTAGGATCATGATGTCCCAGAGGACAAGATCTTCCTGCTCTCCCTGCTCATGGCAGAAATGGGGGTCCACTCGGTCGCCTATGCGTTCCCCAGGGTGAGGATCATCACCACGGCTGTGGACAAGAAGGTGAACGACCTCTTCCGGATAATCCCCGGCATCGGTGAGTGTCTTGGTAGGAATGACTTTGGTGAGGGGATTTTTAGTGCCTCTGGTGGGGAGAGGACATGAAGACCTGGTTGTCAGCAGCTGTTTAGGTCTGGTCTTACATTACCCAGAGCCCCGGTGCCCTTCCTGGGTCCTGCTGCAAGGTGGGTGTCAGGATCACCGTGCTGGCTCTGAGAGCTGCCAGGCAGCCATCAGCAACAGGAGCCATTCCACATGCCATGAGCCTCCTCCAGCCTCAGGCAGAGAAGTCAGGCTGGGACAGCTGGAGCAGCCCTGTGCCCACCTCCTTCCTTAAACTGCCACCTTCTACAAGTTCACCCAAAATAAGCTCACTGTGTTCTGTGCTCATTTCTAGTGTGCCAGGAAACACCTTCCACTGGGTGCTAAACCAGCCTACGGGCTGCTCCAGTTTTGCTGGCGCTCAAATTTTCCTGCTCTTCAAGCTGTCAGATAAACCTGCTTTGGTCCCCTTGCCTGCTGTGATGAGGGCAGGCAGGAGGATGGGTCTCAAGGCTCCCACAGTGCTGCACTCTGACTCTCTCTCTCCCCACAGGGAATTTTGGTGATCGGTACTTCGGGACAGACGCTCCTCCTGACTGGAGCGATGATGAGGATGCTCTGAGCACTTAGCTGGATGTGGAGGTGCCACTGGCACCAGGCAGCTTCAGCACCGCACCTTAACCCCTCTGTCCAGTGCAGATTTCTCCTTCCTCTCACCAAGCATAGATATTTTTTTCAAATCTTACATTGGAGATCTAGGGCATATTTTTTCAGAGAAACATAAATCCTAGTTTGACTTTATGGGCAGTCGTGTGTCCCAGCATAGAGCGGAGTTAATTTATTTTAATTTAAATATTTGCCTATATAACTTATTGGAGATATTTTATAAAGGACAATAATAAATTTTTTCTCTGGTTTTCTTGAATGGAGCTATGCTTTGTCACTTGCCATGGGTGCCTAGAAGGATTCATGACTCTTCAAGACCACAGTCCTGGGAGGGGAGGTGCCATGAGCAGTGGTGGGAAGTCAAGAATACCACAACCTCAATCCAAATAAAGACTTGGTGCCAGAGTAGAGGCAGTTCCTCCTGCCTGAAGGGAAACAAAAGCTGTTACAGAGCATCCAAAGGAGCTACACAAAGATGGTGAGGGATCTAGAGGGAAAGCCGTACAAGGAGCAGCTGAGGTCACTGGGTTTGTTCAGCCTGGAGGAGACTGAGGGGAGAAACTGTTGGGGTCTGCAGCTTCCTCCTGAGGGACGTTGAGGAGTAGGCACTGATCTCTCTGTATCACCAGGGGCAGGACCTGAGGGAACAGCTGGAGCTGTGTCATGGGGTGTTTTAGGTTGGATATTAGGAAAAGGCTCTTCTCCCAGAGGGTGGTTGGGCACTAAAACAAGCTCCCCAGGACGGTGGTCAGAGTCCCAAGGCAGCCAGAGCTCAAGGAGCATTTGGACAACACTCTGATGGGATTTTTGGGGTGTCCTGTGCAGGGCCAGGATTTGGATTCAATGATCCTTGTGGGTCTCTTCTAACTCAGGCAATTCTATGCTTCTGTGAGGTTCAGCTCAGATCGTGTCACACCTCAGCTGAAGAAGTGAGTTCAGCGGCCAAAGTGAAACAGAGCTCACCCCAACCCCAGCTCTTACTGAATCAGAGCTGCTCAAGACGTGGTGAGGAGCAGGTCCTGTATCTGTCCCAGGACACAGGGAACAGGGTGTGACCTGTCACAGAGCAGGGTGACCTCAGTGGAAGGGGAGCTGGCCCCACATGACGGGGGGTTCAGCCAGAGGAGGCTGTGACCTCCAGGGCTGAAAATGGAGCGCTTTCCTTTCCTGCAGGATTCAAAGTACCAACCCGACACCTTCGTGCAGGGAATAAACATCCCAAGAGGGGTAAGCCTGCCTCTTGTCTGGGTATCCCTGCCTGGAGCCAGCTCCTGAGGGGTCAGGCAAGGCAAGCAGGTGCTGCTGGCAGTGCGGGCTTGGGAGGGGGATGCTCTGCCAAGCCCTCACCAAAATGGAGAGTCACCTGGTGATCACTCAGTGTGGGCTTGGGTGTGACGAGCCCAAAATAACCGCCACTGCTCTGCAGCACATTGTGCAAATTCTCACCTAGATTTAAAAGAAAACACACACTCGAGTTCCTGCCAGCAGTTGGTGAAAGAAGGAGCCCTCCACTGAAAGTCAGTCTCGGAGCCAACACTGACACTTGATTAGCGTCGGCTAAAAATAGTTCCCTGTGTGGGTGGAAGGAGAGCTCATGAGCACGAACACGAGAGGACAGGCAGGCATGGGGGGTTTAGGCTGGAGCAGCGGTGGGTCACCGGTCCATGCAAGAGCATGACATGGACAGGGACGTCCTCGCTAGACCAAGTTGCTCTGAGCCCCGTCCAACCTAGCCTTGAATGCTTCCAGGGATGGGATATCCACATGTCACTTACTCTGGGGGGCAAAGCACCTCCTCTCCCCCAACATTGTTGGTGTCTGCCTTCGGGTAATATGTGACAGGACAAGAGGAAACAATTGTGCTATGGGAGGTTTAGAATGGATATTAGGGAAAACTTCTTCACTGAAAGGATGCTCAGACATTGGAACAGGCAGCCCAGGGCAGTGGTGAAGTCGCCATTTTTCCTTAGTAGATCCCTCTTTTGCCTCAGGTCTACACTTTCCCCCACAGAGCCATATTTTTACTCAGATCTCTGCTACCCAGTCTGCCTGAATTCGAGAAGGTTTGGATAAAGCTCTTGGGCACATGGTGTGCTCTTGGGCACAGGACTTTGTGTCCTGTGCATGGCCAGGAGTTGGACTCAATGAGGCTGATGGATCCCTTCAGCATATTCTATGCTTTTGTGATTTTGCTTCAGCAAACCAGCCCTTACCAGCTGCCCATACCTGCAGCTCCC
Organism: Phainopepla nitens; assembly: GCA_013400175.1. NCBI lineage: Eukaryota > Metazoa > Chordata > Aves > Passeriformes > Bombycillidae > Phainopepla > Phainopepla nitens. The sequence goes on along the minus strand of VXBQ01007934.1, from coordinate 140,430 downwards.
ACTGGGCAGCTGCCCCTGCCACCTGCAAACATGGAGCCCTCACCTCCCTTCCCACCCTGTGGGCTGTTACTGCCACTGGAATATATGAAGCCATCCTCTGTACTCCCACACTGCACCTGCTTGAGGTAACCACTGTTGATTCGTCCTCAAACCCTGTTTCTGGTGGCTTCCACCCCCCACAGCTGCCATGGCCCTCACGCCACAGCGCCATCTTGGATCCCTCACTCTTCCTGTCAGCCCGCCACGTTCCTCTCCCTCACACCGCCATTACCAGCACTATCAGACCAAATTTAGTTTCAGGACTACGAGACAGAATTTGTTTTGTTTGTGACAAACTGCTGGTAGCAAACGCCACGTCGGAAACTGCGTGGGCGGCAGGCAGCTCCCTCCCTCCCCTCTGCCTGTGCCTCACTGCCCCCCCCAGCCCAAGGCTCTGAGGCCATGCTGGCCATGGGCTGCGGTGGTGGAACACAACAAAAACCACTCTTTTCTTGTCAAGATATCTATCTGAGGCTTTCTGAGCAGTCCCGGCCATGAGGCTTCATCGCAGCAGAATGGGGGTTGCAACAGGTCTCTTCACCAGCCCTAACTGCCCCGCCACGGTCACACCATGTTTTCAAGCTGAAAAAAGGGTAAAAGCGGTGGGTTTTGAGCATGGCTGAGCTCAGCGCTGTGCAGACCCTGGCCAGGACAGGCATTGCTCCAGCTCCCACCTGCTGACCACCCCAGCCAGGAGCATGTGGCACACGACCTGACGATACTCCCTAATGTCTCCTCCATAACATGGAGGCACTGTAGAAAAGGACTGAAAAAGGAAAAAAAAAAAACTTGGGGTCTTTTTTCATTGCAAACCACACCTCCAGATGTTTCATTAAATCAGACAAAAAAAAACCCAAAAAAACCCAAAAAAGTATTTGATTTATTGCTATGACAAAGTGCCTATGAGCTCAGCTGCAGCCCCCCGCTATCACTGGGGTTACCCCTCCCACGGCAGGACCCCCGCTTCTGGCAGTGTCTTCATCCTCCTGCTGTCATCATAATCCCAAACCCCCTATGTGAGACCACCTCTGTCAGCAGCACCTGCAGCCCCCCAACATCTTTGGGGTCCCACTGCCTATGGCAGGACCACCAGGACCGGCTGAGTTTCATTTCCTGTCTGGCATCCAGAATGACCCAAACCGCCACCGATCTGACCCATGGCAGAGCCTCTTGAGCACCATCCCCTCATCACTAAAAATAGATCCGAGCGGTTAAAAAAAAAAAAAGCCAACAGAAATAAAAAGCCAACAGAATAAAGAAGGCGAACAATGTCTGCTTGACCATCAAAGAGCAACCACAGTCATTTCGAGGCAGGAACACCTGAGACGAGGACTTTCGGGTTGTGTTTTCTCTTGCTGCAGCAGATGGGCTCAGTTTTCTCTGAAACAGACGAAATGTCTCCTTGCCTGAGGTAATGGCATGTGAAGCTCCAGTGCTGGGGGCTGCCCCTCTTGTGGGCTTCTTGGGGCTGGAGTGGAGCCAAGGGAGCAGTGGGTCAGAGGACAAATTCAATTTCCTTTTGAACTTGTTACCCGCTTGATTCCTATTTGTACAGAAAAACACAGATCTTGTGGGCTGAAACCTGTGTGCTGGTCCCAGTACTCATCTGAGAACTTGGCAATTCATTGCAGGAGTGGGCTGTGCTGTCAAGGTCACCTCCCAGACCTGGGTCTGGGGGAGCAGTGTGTCATAGCTCTCCAGACCTTCAAGACCTGGCATGTCCAGCCCATGGCTCTGCAGGGCACAATCCTGGCCAATTGTTTAAAAAATGCTGCATTTCTGTGTGTTATAAACAAGGAGATTAGTCGGGGCTGGCATCAAACACTCTGCTCTGTTAGCAGAGGTGGGTTTTCAGAAGTCGATATCAAAACAGTGGTGAAAAATGGGGTATTTTGAAGCTGTTGAACGAGCAGTGTTGTGCACAGTGATCTGCCGATATATCCAACAGGCCATGCACGAAGGTGTTTACCTGGTGCCACTAGAAGCTTTTTCAACAGCACCTTAAATCAAACTCATCTAAGACATCTGCTGCTTAGAGTGATCCTTGGACAAGCTCACTCAGCACAGAGGCATTTAGAAGCATTGAAGATATTTAAAAGGCTTTATTTTACCTCAGTGCCTTTGAACAAGGGCAAGAGATGACAGGACAAGTGAGAACAGCTCCAAACTGACAGAGGGCAGGGTTAGATTGGACATTGGGAGGAAATTCTTCCTTGTCAGAGTGACAAGGCCTTGGCACAGGGTGCCCAGAGAAGCTGTGGCTGCCCCATACCTGGAAGTGTTCATGGCCAGGTTGGCCAGGGCTTGGAGCAACTTGGGATAGTGGATGGTGTCCCTGCTCATGGCAGTGAATTTTCAGTTTAAGTTTGTTGAGCCATAGAATCCCACAAGGAGCTGGAAGGGGCTTTAAGGCTCATCTCATTCCAGCCATGGGGTCTTTCTCCTCCAGACCAAGCGACACTGCTCCAGATGGGCTCGGATCCTTTGACAGGTTCCATATTTTCATGGCAGGCAGTTTTTCTCCTTTCCCTTTGCCCTCCTCTATTTTACAGCCAAAATGGCTCTTCTGCATACCCTGAGGAGAAATGAAAGATTGAAATAAATTGCTCTCCTCCAGATCTTTCCTCTCTGGGTTATGCATCACAGGAGGATCTGCTGGCTGAAACAGAGTGAAGGGGAATGCAGACAACCTCACAGCCTCTGGTCAGAGCAGGACAGAGCTTTGTCTTGTGGCTCCATTCAGTGAGGTAGCATTTGAGAAACATTTTTTTGGAGTAGGGGGTTGAACTGAGGGGCAGGACCTCTCTATCCCCTTGGAGACAGGAAGGGGGAACCCAGAGCAGCTGGATTGAGATTGGAGGATGGTCTTCAGTTCCCACAGCCAGGATACCCCTTCTCACCTCTGTCTAACATCAAATAGCACTTTCTCATTTTCAAAAGAGTTGAGAGACCCACTGAAACACAGAGTGGTGTTGGGGTTTCATTTTTTGCCTCACTTCTTTCTGCCATCCTGCCTGTCCAGCGTGTAATGGAAATTTTACCGCAGCCGCTCGATGAGCAAACAGGAAGCCAGCAGAGAGCGTGGCAGCTTGCTGTGGCCCAGCTCAGCTCATCCTGGTGACAAGAAAGGCCATAAAAGACAGCATGGGGGTGGCAGGGGGAGGAGAGCAGGCCAGAGGGGTGAGGGCTGGCGGCGGTGCAGGAGAGCTGGTCCTGGGTTCACAGGTAAGGCAGGCACTGCCCTGCACCTTCTTTTTCTTCCTTCTACAAATGATTCTTGATTATTTTTAGAAGTATTTTCCACTGTTCTTCTTGGGGCCAATTGAGAGGATTCTGCCATATTATGTTTTCTGTACCAAACTGACTAAAACTTCACCTTGCTTGGAAAAGCTAATTCTAATTGGCTTTTTCATCTTCTTTTTCATCTTTGCAAGCCCGTAGAACAAACCTTAAAATCCCCCAAAGCTGCTCAGATTTCCAATGGATGTGTTGGAGAAGGTAAAGTTGAGAAATGGTTCCACAATTCCCTTGCTCCTCTCAGAAAGATTTTTGTTCCTTTTCTCTGAAGGAAATTGAGTCCGTCCATTGAATAGTCTTGGCTGTGTGTGGAGTACCCAGAGCTGCATCTGGCTCAGTCTCCATCACAGAAGTGAGAGGGTGTTTGGACCCAAACAGAGTAAGAAATCCAGAAAGGGGCTGAAAACAGATCACAGATTCCTTTCGTTGTGATTTTTGTGACAGCTTTACAGGCTCTCTCCCTTCTTGCATGGAGCTTGTCAGTGGGAAAACCCTTCCCTTCAATTTCCTACCAAGTTCATTCATTTTGATTGATAAGCTTTTAACTTTCATTTTTCCTTCGACTCCCTGAAAGGAGGGTGTAGCCAGGTGGGGTGGTCTCTTCTCCCAGGTAACAAGTTACAGAATGAGAGGAAATAGCCTCAAATTGCACCTGGGAAGGATTTATGTTGGATATTAAGGAAAACTTCTCCAAAAGAGTTTTCCAGAACTGGAACAGTCTGCACATGGCAGTAGTGGGGTCACCATCCCTGAAGGGATTTAAAAATGTGGATGTGGCACTTGGGGACATGGTTTAGTGATGGGTTAGGCCATGCTGAGGGAATGGCTGGGCTTGGTGATCTGAGAGGGCTTTTCCAACCCGAATGGTTCTGATTTCCTGGGAGCGTCCAGGCAATGTGAGGAGGTTGGGTGGGTCCCACAAACACCCCCACCATAAAAACAGAGCCAAGGGGCTGCTTCTTTGTTGTCTCCTCCGAATTCTTCTGAGGTTGGGAGATCTGGGCAGGTCCACGGTGTGAGGCACAAGGCACACACGGCAGGGGGCTCGGCAGCTGCCCCAGCGAGGGGCACCTCGAGGACTGTCTAACCTGAGAATGGTGAAACATCAGGGTCAATCTCAGGTTCGTCAGCCCATGAGATGCCTTCTCCAGAGCGGGACGGGCAGCACCGGCCCCCACCAGCCCCACGGCTGCCTCCTCCACCCAGCACATGGGGAGTGCAGGAGGGAGCAGAGGGGCACCAGAGCTTCGTCTGCGCCCTGGCACGGCTGTTTGGGAGATGGGAAGGACCGAAGTGGGTGTCAGCCCTAGGGAGCAGAGGGAGGAGAGCAGCTTGCAAACCCCACCTGCTCCTCGGGAGAAGCCGCTGGAAGCTCAGGCACACGCTCGGGCTGAAGTTGCCGAGGTCGGCCAGGCAGCAGCCGCCGCGTGTGAGTTGCTGCTCATGTGACAGGAGGCTCCGGGTATCAAAAGCACCTAATTAGGAACCTCTCCGACTGCCACCCGGATCTGTGCCGCTGTGTGCAGTGAGCACAGCCCAGGGGTGAGTTTGGCATGCCTGAAAGCATCATTAACGCGTCGCTCCTTACATTCCTGACTAGAAGAGGAGAGAGTGACAGCCCTAAAAGTGACGATAATGAATCCCCAGGCAGTACACGGGGCCTGTCAGTGCTGGATGTGTCAGTAATTTATGAAGGGAGCAGGGAAAAAAAAACGGTATTTTTAATTTTTCAAGTTGAGCTCCCTAAATAAAACACAAGTCCAAGATACACTTGTTGGAATCACTGTCTTTCCTACAATTAAATGATTGATCCTAAGGATAAATGGTCTAAAACACCACCAGGCACAGTGCAGGCCACAGGGACAAGGGCTGAACTGAGCTCGCTCTCTCTGCGCTGGCTCCTGGCCATGCCACTGGGCAGTGCAGGAGCAGAAACCTCTGCCCAGAGCCACGGGCTCACTCTTCTGAGACAAGGTGGCCCCCAGAGCCCCATGAATGATGCCCTGGGCACCAGCTCCTCCGGCTGCATCTCTCCCTGCCACAGCCCCTGGCCCCTCCAAGTGCTGCTTCTGCAGAGCAGCCCCAGGAGATGGGGTAGAAAAGAGTTTTTCAGAGAGACCCCAGCCCCACGTGCAGGGGAGCAGCCAAAATTGCTGAGCTCCACCTCCTGGACCCACCAAGTCCTGGCATGAGTTCAAGAAGATTTAAAACCATGCTGAGAGCCCCCATGAGCAGCCAGGCAGCACAGGAGAGGCAGCTCCGTTCCCCATACTGGGCTCCAGTCACTGGTGCACTGATTTCTTCTCCTCATGGGATTTTGGGGTCTCATTTGCCCTCATTCCCAGCAGGTGTGGGGATGTCCTGGGAGCTGCAGGCAGCGCTGCTGGCAGTGCAGCAGGGCCAGGCTGAGCACTGGTATCAGGGTAGGGGACAGCACGGTGTCAGGCTTGGGGGACAGGGAGAAAAGCAGGCTCAGGTGAAGCATTGGAAATGAGAGAGGATCTCGATGATTCAGTAAAGAAAAGGACTTTAAAAGCTCACAAAGCCAGCAGGAGGCAGCTGCTCCCCCTTCCTGCCCACTCAGCGCTTGCTCTGCTGCTGCTGGGAGCTATTCTGCAGCTGGGGGAGTTAGGGGCCCCCCTGGCTTACCAAAAGACTTCTTGAGCCCTTTCAGTGACCCTCAGAACTCTGCAGAGCCCTTGTTTTTCATGTGGTTCTTGCCACGGAGGAGGATGGGAGGGGTTCTTGCAAGTTCTGCCTAATGTGGGCTGGTTTGCTTTTTCCCTTTCTCTTAAGTTTATTCCTCAGGAAGGAATTTTAATTTTAGATACAGCAGTGCTTCTGCAAGGTGAAGGAAGTCATTGCTGAGCTCTGAGGGCCAGGCAATGGAGGCTCCAGCAAGGAGGCAAAGGCAAATGAGTCCCTCGCGTGGCTCCCTTGCATCCCGGGATGGGGGTCCCTTGGACCCCCAGGCGTGTTGTCTGTGCTAGGATCAGGCCGGGAGAAGAACATGCCTTTGTGCTGTGCCAAAGGGGGAACGTTGTGCTCCAGAAGCGCATTTTGCTTCTGCAGTGAAGTTTTCATCTGTGTGATAGCAGGAGAGGGATCGCAGGGAGGAGCCGGGAAGCAGCCGGGGCTGCCTTCACCAAACAACTGCCGAAGGAGCCATCGGGAAAACTTTCCCCGCGACATGAAACGCTGCAGAGCTCAGGGCCGAGCCCGCACACACGTGTGTGCCCCGGTGTGCCCCTCTGCCATGGGCAACCTGGTCCCAGGAGAACCGGGGTCTCCATGGGGTGTCCAGGGCCCAGGTGCCAGGAAACACCACCCGGAGCAATGTGGGAGTGTGGGGCTTGGCTGGTCCTGCTGCACCCCCAGGCCCCCTGTCACACACTGAAGGTCTGTCGTGCACACTCATGAACTCACACNGCGCTCCCCACCCTGTCCCCTCCCACGCCCCGTCCCCCCGGTGTCCCTCCCCCGTTCAGCACCGCGGACAGATCCCGGCCCCGCTCCCATCACGTGGCTCCCACCGCCCCTATATAGCGCGGGGCGCGGGCGGCGCGTCCTGCGGGAGCAGCGGAGCCAGCGGAGCGCCCGGCAGCGGTGAGACGCGCGCGGGGACCGGGACGGCCACCGCCAGCCCCCGGGAGCCCCGGCACAAGGAGGGGGATCCCGAGCCCGAGGGC
>VXBQ01007934.1:100399-132629 GCA_013400175.1 Phainopepla nitens | reverse complement strand
GGGGTGGGGGGGGGCTGTTCTTGCAGGCTTCTGGCCCCGGAGTGGCTGCGATGCGGGTCAGGATGATTTCAGCTGCCTCCGTCCTCGTCCTGCTCTTCTTGCCATCGGAGACCTGCTCCCCCCTGCAGTGGCCCCGGGGTCCGTCCCGCAGGCTGACCCTGGCCCCCCAACTCACCTGGGAGCCCTGGACGGGAGCCCCGAGACCCCCGGTCCCCGCCACCGATGCCCTGCCCCAAAGACTGTGCCAGTTCCATGGGGCAGAGCCCACTCCGGCCCCCCGAGCCCGGCGGGCGCTGCAAACCGGCAAGAGGCGAGACGGAAAACCCAACTCTTTGGATCTCACCTTCCACCTCCTGCGCGAGTTCCTGGAGATGTCCCGGGAGGAGAGACTGGCCCAGAAGGCGCTCAGCAATAAGCTCTTGTTGCAGAGTATAGGGAAATGAGGGAGGGTCGTTGGAGGTGGGGGAATGAAGGAGACCGACCCTGTAACAAGACACCACGGCAGAGCGGAGAGCGGGGAGGATGCTGTGGGCTGCAGCCGTGCCCAGGGAGTCCCCACCTTGCCTGGCAGTGTCCCTGTCACTGCGTCCCGCGTGTCACTGTTGTGCATTAAAGTCACAGTCGTACCTGCCCTGCTGCTGTGCTCTTATGCTTCCCTGCCCTCACAAACCTGTGGACCCGAACCAGGTCACCCCAAAAACTCCGGAGTGATCCCAGATGCTTCCTTGGGTGAAAAAGGTCTGCATAAAGAGCTCTCGATGCAGGTAGTGCCACCCCGGCTGGAAGCTGCACCCCGAGACCCAGCCAGGGCTTCTCCAGTATTCCCATGAATGGCTCCTAAAGCTGCTGCTTCCCGACTTTGCAGCGAGTCTGCACCTTTTTGTGTCACAGCTGGGGATTTGGGACAAGGTTTAGTGACACCTGAGCTTGGTGGTTCTTGGAGGAAGATGAGCATCTGTGTAAGACATGGGCAGCAAGAGCACTGCAGCCCCCCAGAGGCCCCTCCCTCCCCAGGCTGTGTCCTCTCTGGGGCATGGAGCCCCTCTCACCTCAAACCCCCTCCTGCAATCACAGCCCCCAGCTTGGAGCAGCCATTCCCACCCCAAGCTGTGCACAGTCCACTGCCAGGCTTGACAGGGCTGAACTGGGTTTGGGAAGGCTCCCAGGCACTGACAGTTGTGGTGGAAGGAGGAAAATTGTCCCAGGGCCCTGCACTCTGCAGACCAGGGAAGGAGTCAACATCATTCCCCCAGGGCAGCTCGGCCATCCCAGCCATGGGTGATTGACTGGGGTAGGCCCAAGGCTGGACAGGACCTCTGGAACCCTGGGGACATCAGAGAGGGGACAGTGAGGGAGCAGAGATTCGTGGGGCTGGGACAGAAATCATGGTAAAGATCAGACTGTGCCAAGACAGGAGTGCAGGGAAGGAGTGAGGAGCAGGTGCTCGAGCTGAGCAGCTTGGTCTCAGCTTTGAACCCAATCTGGCCTGACCCTGCAGCCCACTCCTGCCTCTCTGGAGGGGCTGCTCGGCCCCAGCAGCTTTTGGTGTTGCCAAGGCAACATGGGCCATGGGCAGGGACACCTCCCTTTAGTTGCTCAAAGCCCTGTCCAAGCTGACAACCCCAAGTTAAAACACAATTTTGTGCTCACCTCCATCAAATGTGGAACTCACCTTTCCAGAACGAACAGTCCCAGGGTCACAACAGCCGCTGGTGGCACCTGCAGCAGGGACAGCCCCACGGCCACCACGGGCCTGGGGGCAGGACAGATTTGTGTGGCCTCAGTCCCCATCTTGGCTTGGATCAGTCTCGTAGCACCTTCAGCACATCTTCCACTCATCTTTGTCCTCTCCAACAGCAACAGCAGGAGCAAACCCAGCATCAATAACCTGAGTTTCTCCAGAAAAGGGTATTTTTACTGCAGAGATAGCCCTTCTTGCCTCCCTCAGCCCTGCATACAATTCCCACCCCACCAGCAACTCTAACCTGCATTTACCACCAGGGTCCAGCATCACATGAAGTTCTTTGGGGTTTAAGGCTCAAAACCAGCCCAGACCCCACGGTGGGTGCAGGAGGGGTACAGGGGAGTGGCTAAAGCTCCTGCCCCAGGGACCCTGCACTGTGCCCATCCCAGGGATGGGTGACTTCTCCACCTCCCACTTCCCAGCCAGCCCCACCCTGTCCCACAGCCCCTCCCTCTCATGCCGCGTTCCAGAGCGCAAATAAAGAAAGAAAAATCCGATGGGCGTTTCTGCATTGAAAACATTTATTTTACAACAGTGGTTTCCGATAACTTAGCAATCTTTATTTTAGTTTATATTCGGACATACAAGACACAAATTACCATGCTAAAACAGAAAATAATTCCTTCTGCCGTCGCCGCGGGTATGTACAGGAGCTCAGTAGTATCGAGTGTTACAATCCACGAAGTTCAGACAGCCACGTCTACTTACAGACAACTCAAAGTATGGTCCTTTAGTAACATAACAAAATAGATATATGTCTATATTATAATTGCTTCTCAGATGCATTTATACTTCGATTGTGGTGGGTTTGGTTTGGGGGTTTTTTTTACTATTTTTTTCATTTTTAAAGATGGGCTCCCCCTATCCCCCACCCCCGCCCGAGTTGAAGTGCAGTGCAAATGCAGGCGCGTCTCTCCCGGCATCCTCAGCTCCCTCTGGCTCCAGAAAAGGGCCAAGAAACCAAACCCCACGAGGAATTACACAGTTCAGGGCCTTGCTCACATGCAAAATGAACATGAACCGCCTGGGATGTCAGCAGTGACACCAACCGACCCATCCACACCCTGCCCCAGCAAGGCAGGCAGTGATGCAGGTGGGATGAGAGGGAGGAAGGAATGACAGCAACCAGCTCAGCATCCAGCAAGGAAACAGCATTTGGAATTGGCAAACTTGGAGTTCATCAACCCTGGCGGTCACAAACAGAACTTCAGCAGTAAAAATCTCCCTAATTTTCCCTCATTTCTGCCGTGAGGCAGGAACCCCTGGTGTGTGTCAGGAATAGGCCCTGGCAGGAACAGCCTGAGGAGGAGGAGGGTGGTGGTGACTCTATCCAGCATGGCTAGAGGGGACATGGTGGGACTCACATGTGCATCAGCCACAACCGTTGTGCCTTCACATGGATCACTGCCAGCTTCAGGTGTAGGAATCTCAGTAACTCCAAGCCCTTATGGAAGCAGCCTGCAGGAGGAGGGACAGCGCCCGGCCGCGCAAACGCCACGCTGCTCGTGTGGGAACTGCCTGAGCAGGGTGTGGGGAGCAGGAGCTGCTTCTCCCACTCCCAGCACCCATTTATTTATACAACAGGCTCCTTCACCATGGCCTCACCAGTCCCTCAACCCCACAGGTCGGGTTTGGGTTTTCCTGCAGCTGAGAGCAAAGAAGCACAACTGTGGCCACACAAAACTCACACCTTCCCCCTGTCTGGCTGAGTTCAGAGCACTACTTGGAGCCAAATCTCACGTTTTTACCACCAAATAAAAACCCAAGGTGCACACCTGTTGTATAAATATATACATATGTGCATATATACATACATACACACACGTGATGCTGCAGCCCACGCCCTCAGCACGGGGTGGACCTTGCTCTGTGAGCTCTCCCAGCCCTGCTCCGGGGAGTCCAATGTGGTGAAAACTAGGGAAGAAACCCAAATCCATGTGTTCTATCACACCTTCAGTGACGAGCACATTAACCACATCTAAACACCCCATGTGCCAGCTGCACAAGTTCCAGTCACTCCAGAGCTGCCCCTGTGTCCTCTGCCCAGGTCTCCCTTCTCCCCTCCTAAGGAAAGCTGGAGTAGGCAGAGCCCCATTCCAGCCAGAGGAGCTGGGACAAGGGGCAGCTCATGGAATTCAAGTAGATTGTTAAATTTTTGGAATAGTTTGACAAGCAACTGCTCACAGACTGCAAGAGAGCACCCACAGGGCTGGGAGAGGGAGCAGAGAAGACAACGGCACTCAGGAATGAACAGCCAGTTTATATAAGAGCTTCCTCTATACATATACATATACATACATATATATATATAACCACCAGAAATTCCCAGCATCTATTCTTTTAACATCAAAATGAACTGTGCATGTAACATTGGCATAATGAAAGTTCGTCTTCCAGATTTCTGGCATTTGGCTTGTGCAAACATCAGACAGCCAGCTTCCCTCCCGTGGCTTCTCCTTGTAAAGGAAGTGTCTTCTTGGAAGAACACGGGAATTGCAGTCTTGCTGAGTCCCAGACAGTCCCAGAAAGCCTCCAAAGGCAGCTCGTGGAGGGGACCATGGATCTTGTGGGAGCTGAACACTGACAAATTTCCTGCCACCTGGCGAGCTACTGGCTATGATTCTTTCGAGAGATTTTAAGCAGCTGTTGGTGCAATGAGACACTACAAACTAGATGATCTCCACTAGAATACAGAGAAGCAGCACCAGATGCTGAAGCACGTGAAGTTTATATCGACCTGACACTACAAACTATAACTGGGGGGTTACGGTTCAGTGCTCCAAGATTAATGCATTTAAACATCATTTGGAATTACTGACACGAGGTGGGGGCTGCAAACTGCCCTGACCACCCTGCCAGAATGACCTGCTAAAGAAGATGCCAAGATACAGGTACGATGGGTACAAAAAACCTGCAACATAAATTTCCTAAATTATCCAGAACTGGCAAAAAGACCAAGGGGCACCAGAGGAAGGGCACGCAGTAGATGAGAGAAGCAGGTGCCTCTCTCAAGGAGCGTGCGTGGTACAAACGCTCTGGAACAGCCCCTCAGAGTGTCCCCCCACACCACTCAACTGCCTCTCAGATGGGACAGGAATAGTTTTTCTGTCAGGCTCCTGCCCTGGTTACACCTGTGTGAGGTGTTTACAGGCTGACAGGAAGGGTTTGGAGAGCTGCACTCCCCCGACCGCAGCCCTGCTGCAGGACTGGGTGTTTCTGTGCCATGCCCAAGCTCTCCTCCTCAGTTCTGCCCCTCCAAATCTCCAAGAGGATCCCACTTTAAGAACACTAGGAGTGCTAATATCTAAAGCAGTTTTAAAAGATTACTAATCTAAAAAGAAGACTAAAAAGGGAACATGAATCTAAAACGTCACTGCATGGGACCAGCAAAAACCGGCACCACTGAGGTCTTACATGAATTTATATACAGATAAATATTTAAGAATTTCCTACAAAAACCACTAACAAAACGAGACTGGCATTTAAGGGGTGCAATGCCCCTTCAGTACAGTGCGTTTAGGATGATCCCATCCCTAGGAAGGATGGGCAGGACAGATCCAGCACCTCCTTTCCAGCAGCTCCATGCACCAGGAGGAACAGCTGGCATCAGAGCACTCTCAGCAGCAGCTTTCCCTCCTGACCTAAACCCGGAATCGCTCTCCATGCAACACAGGGATAAACCAGAATCCTGAACACCAGCTCTCCAGATGGGATTCACCCCAATGGAGCTACAAGTGCTAAGGAAATCAGTGCTGGAGAGGTTGGAGGAGCTGGATGGAGGCGGCTGAATGACTGGAATGGAGGGCTCAGGCAACTTGTACAAATGATACAACTTTAAAGAAACATATAAATAAATAAAATCCAAGCTCAAGTTTTAATTCTGGCAACACGCTGGACAGAGATGGACAGTGCTCAGGTTTGATTTTGGAGGGAAACATTCTGCACTAAGCCAGGCCAGGCTGCAGCACTGGGATGCTGTAGCTCCCCTCGCCCAAGCTCAGAATTCCTGTCTGAGCTTCTCTGCCAGATTTTAAACCATTATTCCCAATAGAACTTTGCATTCACTAGGATTCTACTTGGCCATTATGAAGTGCAACTCATTTTAGAGCCCAGGGTACTCTTGTACCTTCCCTCCAAGAGGGAAAAAGTGGGCATTAATGTACTTATGTGCCATGACACAGTTTTGGCTTTTAAGAAGGAATGTTTAAATCACTTCCTTACATAGTTCAAGAAGAACTTCACTAATACACAACTATCCTAAACTCAGAGATTAGGCAGTAACATGGGCAAACTTGAAACAGCTTCAAAAAGCATGAATATTCCTCTAGAATTTTGTTTTCCCATCCTTCTCTGTAACTGAGATCTCAGAACGGTTTCCCTTGGAGCATCTAACATCACTCTGGCACGTAACAGAGTAATTTCCTGCTCACACACCACCCACAGACAGAACCGACAGGAAAGCAGTCTCTCTCCAAACTCATCCCTTGCTAAGCAAAGAACCAGAACTGCAAACTTATCCTGGATGTCATCTTTCCCCATAGATAACTGTTCTGCCTCTGCTCCTCATGTGCTGCCCACACTTCAGTTCCCTTGTCGGGAGCCTGTGGAGGGACTCCAGGTGTGTCACACACCTCCCCCGGAGCCACAGCTTCCCACCAACATCTCTACTACTGTGGAAACACAGAAGTAAGAGTATTATTCCAAATTAACAATTAACAGTGACAACCAGCACTGGGAGCAAACCTGCTCTGCAACAGAGCAATACCCAACAACCATCTCCATGTTATCCACTGAGATGAACACAGGGAGAGGGAATTCGGAGCAGCTCTCAGGGAACAGCCCCTCTCTCGTTCACTGACTTCCTCCAATCAGCCACACTCATTTACAAAGCCAAAACACCTCAATTTTTTTTCTTTTCTTTTTTTTTACCAAGATTTTTTTACCATAATTTGCAGATACAGGCAATTTTAACCCAGTGAATGTGGAGAGGACAAAGCCTGAACATTCCCCACCATATTCCAGAGTGCAATTCTACACCAAGAACAGGCTTCACGCAAAATCTACAGGTACAGACAAAATTATACTGGGTTTAAACCTAAAAATGGCTTTTTGTTCCAAGGGGTCAAAGAAAGACATTAACTAAGGACCTCAAGCCAAATAATACAAATGTCCTCAAGGGCCATCCAAGTCAAGGAAAGTTAAAAGTATCTTGTACTAAACTGCCACATTTCAGGTCTGTAAGGATGATGGGCAAAGATTAAATGACTTAAGGAGTGTGCTGCTGAAATTGAGCCATTAATTTAAAGTAACAGATTTTTTGGGAAGTTTTGGGGGCTGGGTGTGGTACAAAAATCATGCTGATCTGCAGCAAGCTCCCATGCAGGCAAATATGTGCTTGTACCAACAGCCACAGCAAAGTCTGGGTGTGCAAACACTCCTCACTGAGCACAGAGACCGTGGGGAGAACGTGTTCTCCTACTCAGCAGGTTTACCATGGTTTCACGGCAGATTTCACATTGCTCATGCAAAGACAGCAGGAAAATATGTTCAGAGTAGTTCTCTGCATCCCTGCCCTTTCCTGGTGGTCTTTGTGCAGACCAATGGATCTTTGCCCTGCTCCAAAGCACCACCTGGGGCTGGTGAGGGAGCAGCAGACACTGGGGGAAGGTGCCAACAGCCCCTCCACAGAAAGAGGGGAAAAACAGATCAGGGAGATGGGGGTACAAGGGACAGTAGAGGCATTGTGATATAAAACCGTAACAATCAAAATTAACGAGGCCATAATCACCCACAGAAAGTGCCAAGCGTGGGTTCTCTGGAGCTGTTCTAGATCTGACTCTGGATCACCTAAAGCAGGACTACTGACCACAAAATACACCAGCAATTCAGCAGCTGCCTAAAATGCCTTTTTAACGGTTAAACCTCAGTAAACCGCAGTTTCTAGAACAGAATTTAGACTTGATTTGGTTTCAAAAATAGTACAGAAAACCTTTCAGTGGTTTCCACATAGTTGTTCCGAGGAAAAGAGAAACACTGGTATGAACAAATCTAAATGCAAGACAATGAGCAAATTATACAATATAAACACAAAGAAAGGTGGTTTGTTCTTAAAAATCCATTTAAGTACGCCACAAAAATGTTCATGAGAAAATTAAAAGGTTAGTGTATTATAAAAGCTTTTAAAAAAGACATGTAGTACCCCATTTGCCTACTAAAGTCTCAAATTATTAGAACAAATTTTTAAACACCAATTGTTTTTAAACATTTCTGCTGTTGCCTACTGTCTGCATTTTACTCATTTGCTCAGTGAGAGCCAGTTAACCAGTTTCACTTTAAGATTCTCATGCATTCAGAAACAAAGCTGCACTATTTGGTCTTTAGCATTACAGGAAAACAACTGAACTCAAATCAAAATAGAATTGTGCTTGGAGTTAAAATCCCACTGCCACCACCACAGGAGCCCATTCCCAGTTGGTTTTGGTTCCATTGTCACTGGAGATCCCCTCATACACAACGAGCTGTTCAATTTACTGTCCAAAGACTGGCAACTCTCCCTTTTTATTTTGTAAGGTAGATTTATTTCAGCTGAAAACCGGCATTAGAGAGGACTCCAGCTCTGCAGGACTGGCATTTTTTGGTTCTTGGCTTTGTAAACTTGCTTAGATAATAACGCAGGAATAGAAGGAGGAACGAAAGAATTGGTTTGTTGCACTCAAATGAAAATCCTCACCTTCTAAAGGTCTTTGACAGCTCAGCTGTACAGAAGAACAGTGGCTTCTGTGACACTTTTTAAATCTCATTTTTAAGCCAGTACTGCTGCTTAAAATGCAGAATGTCTCCATCGCACTGATATTGTGACAACTCAATACATTACACCACAGACATTTAACATAACTCCATACATGCTATTTAAAAAAAAAACAAACAAAACAAAACAGGAGAGAAAACAAAAGAAAGGAAACAAATAAGACCGTAGGTAAACTGCTTTAAATACTGCATGCTACAGCACTTCACGTATCGTCGAGATACGACACTGAAAGGTGACAAAAGGCTGAAGGGATTACAAAATATTTTCGGCAGGTTGGAAAGCTGCCTTCTTACTGTGGCAGAATTATTCCCCCTCCCCGTTCTCTACTTCTAATGTTCATGATTCTAGTGTTGAGTTGGCCATGTATTTTTTTTTTTTAATCCATTCTAATGACAGTGTTTTCTTAACTTAATTAAATCCATCAGTGTGGTAGCTGGGGTGAGAGTCAGCTGTGAGCTGGGTTGTCTCTGTGGCTGATGCTGGCTGTATCACAATAGGTGCGTCTGAGGCCTCTGAAAAGTGAAGACAAAAGGCTTAGCACACCAAGGAACAAACACAGCACTGTATGTTTTGGTAAGCACAAATCACATCTCCCTACAACCCTCTGATAACACCATTTTACACTCCTTTAGGAGCACGATATTAATTCCCTGATTTTCAGCGTGCACACAACAGCATTCACCTCAAGTCTACATGTGGAATGTTTATTAGATTTCCTTCTTCCTGTAAAAGCAGCTGATCCTCACCCACCATTCATCAGTGCCCATTAAAAATGTCATCAGAGCATACACAAGGTTCTACAATATTTTAAATGATTGGTTTAATCCTATAGAAATAGCTTCACAAACAGTATTAGAGCTACAAGGGCAGCAGTGCCAGTTCCTCTACACCTGACGCAATTAATGCTGCTGTGACAACTCCAACCTTTGGGTACAAGAGCCCCTTTCTGCAATCCCACATGGCTGGTCCATACGTTACCCTAGGATGTGGAAAGAACACAATGTTGGTCACTGATCACTCTGAAGCTGATCCCACCAGGTTCAGTGAAGACCCTCCAGGTGCTTTTAGTAACTTTATCTCTGGTGTCAGCATCACCCGTGTAACTCGTGGCACAAACATTCCCTGCTCATCACCCACACCCCAGGACCTGATTTCTCCTCATCCAGCTCACTGAGCATTCCAGCAGGGACTGATGTTCATCCTAGAGAGTTCACAGTGTTTTCACCTACCCCTTTCATCTGACTGCAACTGTGCCTCCAAGTCCTCTGGAGAGACGTAGAATTCCTGCTCTTCGCCTTCGGGAGGTTTCGGTTTACACTTCCCACAGCAACAATTACAGCAGCAGCACAGACAGCAGCAGCAGTAGCAGCCTGTGATGAGCCCACAGAACACAAACAAGGCCTGCAGAGGACAGAAAACACAGAAATAGTCATAACCTGTATCTACTGTGCCATGACCACAGAGCTTATGAGACTTGGATACAGAATTAGAGAGCAAAACCACAGCAGTGCAGAGACAGAGCTTCGTAGCCACAGCTTTGTACTTTATCACTGAGAAATACTTCAAATTATATGCAAAAGTGGCTATGGTTCTCCACATTTTACACTGAGGTGAGTACTGCCAGCCTGGTTTGCTGGAGTAATTTCTACAATTTAAGTTAAGTGGACTATTTTGCTGCATCTGGAAGAAGGTACAGGTCTAATAAGCACATCTGTACTACAATCTAGGGCTACAACAGTTCAGGACAGGCTGTAACTTGCATAAATAACCCTGGAAAAGACTGAGCTGTACCAGTTGACGCACAGGCCACGATGTACCTATGGCAGGGACTTGGGGCAGCCCAAGGCTGTGGGCATGGCTGAGGATTGATGCTCCCAGCACGGCAGCTCCACGCAAGCCAGATCTGCCAGGTGCTTATCACAGTGACAATGGGCTCAGTTAAAGTCTTCCTATAGGTCACTGTGCAATTGTTTGAAAAAAAAAATTTTACAGATAGCAAACCAGAATGGTGATGTAATTATTGTCTACCTTAGGGGAATCAAGAGATGGAGGCAATGCTCCAAAGGGTAGAAAAATGGACCCATGCAATGAAATGCAAGGAGATTTTCTTGAGCCCAAGTTCACAGTCAGGACTCATTCTGGAAAATTATTGACCAGATATTACCAGAGAATACCCCCCAAATTCTCATCTCTTGTAAATCCAGTAGGAGAGTCCAAGTTTCAATTAGTAACCCAAGTCTTGCTTATTAGACCTGCATCACTGGAAGTTCCTACAAAAATACTGAACTCAAGATCACAACAGAGTAAGAGAAGGTTCATTAACCCGGTGTCAGAAATCCAGCAATTTCCAAAGGTAAAACCAGGAACAGTTATCAAATGGAGCTCTCTAAGAGTTTCCAATACCAATCCAGAATAACTCCTGTGCCCTTTCATTTACCTTTGCCCACCAGCTGGACAGCACGAAGTATGTGTTCACATTTTCTTCACCAAACTGCTCTGCTACATAGAGCCCCAGAGACCCATACTTATCGTAAATGTTCCGCTTTGTGGCATCGGTCAATATTGCGTGGGCATTATTGATCTCTTTAAATTTTTCTGCTGCCTCTGGATTATCAGGGTTTTTATCAGGATGGTATTTCAATGCCAGTTTCCTGCAGAAAGAAAAAAGAGAATAAAACCTGGGGTTTGGGTTCCTGTTTTTTGATTTATTTTTTTTCTAATTCTGTAGCCGGCCACTCAAGGGAGACTTTCAAGTTCCAACTGTTTTCCTTCATCTGTGATTCAACTTCTCTGATGATTCTTCCTTAGATGATAATAAAAGGCTACAGCAGTCTCTAGCTTAGTTCACAGGACTGACTTCAGGCTGTTGGATCTGACCCTTGGAAATCCAATGGAAAGAAATAAGAGACATTGAATAAAAATAGGTTTGGGTTTTTTTATCCTCAGCTCCAGTAATTTCCACCAGTAAGTTTTGCTCCTGCTACAGCAAAGAGACATCACAAGTCTAAGGTATAGCACCAAAGAATAAATAAAAGCAAGTTGCCACAGCTGCTTGAAGAGTGTCTGAACTGCTGCTTCTGCAGTGTCTGAACACAAAAATAGAAGAGATGATCACTTGTGGTTAATTCACCAATTCCTGTGCAGGAACAAAGTACTTCTCAGTTCAAGTTTTGCTAGAATAGAAAACACTTCTGAGTTTCGAGATATCAGGAAATCACAACGTACCTCCCCTAATCAGGCCAGATCTCTTACAACTAACAAAAAAAAAATCAGATAAAGCATTGATAAATGTGCTAGTTCTCACATGGCCCAGGCTATTTACAGACATCAGTAGAAATAACTGGCTAAACACCTCCTTATAAAGAGAAAATACGTGCTCCCAAGAAGAAAAATGACACGGAGCCACATGCTGGCAGTTCTCCACCACAAAAGGTACTTGTCCTCCTACAGCAAATGACCACAAAGTCACGTATAGGAGAAAGACAGGAGGAGTCTGCAGACAATTACATGTCAGCTTTGCAGCGGGGAAATGTTTAGACAAACATAAAACAAAGATGTGTGCAAGCACTTGGATGTGCCTGCAAGTATCTCACAGCACTTAGAAACCAGCCCGAGTGTGCCCTTGGGACACTTCGCTGTGCATGATGCTGCTCCAGTAAATCATGTCCACAGCTGCCACTTGTGCCCCTCAGTGAGGGCTGAAATAATCACAGGGAAGTTTTATAAACCTGGAAAGGGCTTAGTCAGGCTGCAATAATTAAATATTTTTATTTCCCATTTCTTACATGACACAAACCCCATAGCCCCCCAGCCAGCAAAGGATGTTCAGATTGAACATGATAAAGGAGCAGCAGAGGAAACAAGATGAGCTGAAGGTTCAGTTAAGTGTGAAGCAGCTACGTTTCACCCCAGGATCTCATGAGATTGTTCCTCCAAAGGAAAAACTCACAGTATTTCCCCCAGGAAAGTAAAACTATTTTCCAGTTGCAGTAAGATAAACTTCAAACTTCCACTTAAAGCTTTTAGGAAGATAAAGTTAATTTTTGAAAATCCATGGACCTGGTTTATTCCTAGACTTCACCACGTAGTTGCCGTCAGTATGTAACTTTGGAAGGGAAAAAGCTTTGGTAAAAATGAAAGACTAAGGGAAAACAATTCTGACAATGAGTATCCTCATGGAAAGATGATGCTGACCCCTAGTGTAATCCAAACACATTGCCACTGGTCACAGCAGCAACTGCCTTTAAGCAGATTTATGGGGAATATGGAAAGGAAGATGTTACAAGACTCTTTCATTTGCTTAGTATGAAGCCATTTCATGTGTCCAACTCTTCAGGAAAGAGAGAGAGAAAAAAACCACCATCTTTTAAACTAATAAGTCCACAAAGAACAAGAAATTTTGAACAGAATTCCAGGAAAAAGTAATCATTGTTGCTCTGTTTTCATCCTTATTTGTATCTTTAATCTCTATCTCCCTGTGCCTGAAGTGGAAATGATGGACAGCAGGGCAGTTCTCTGCATCTGTGGTACCCCTAAGACAGACACAAGGCTACATAACAGAAGAGTTTAACTCTGATCATAGAATTAAAATTCTGCTCAAATTTAGGCAAGGACCTTTCAGAATGACACTGTGCATTTTGAGAATTTAACTTACTAGATATAAGATGGAAAAACTTAAAGCCTAGGCATGTTTCACACCCCATTGTATAAGAAGCAACCACGTTTTCACCTGTTTTCCCCACATATTTTTCTTGCAAAAGGTCTAAATAAACCATCTGAGGCTCCTATATAAACAGACCATTTGATGAACACTGAATTAAAGCCATTTGTGTTACTGGGACAGGTGTAAAACTCGAAGGTTTACCTGTAAGACTTTTTGATATCATCTGAAGTGGCATTTTTGTCCAGCCCCAGCACGTGGTATAACGACTCCCCAGAGGTAGAGAGCGAGCGTTGCCTCTGGTCTGCCATCTTGAGCTAACCTGAGGAGAGAACTGGCCCCTGTAAAAATATAAAGATTAAGAAATGCTTAAGCAAAGGAAAAAACAGACCTCTTTAAGCAAATTGTCCTCAAACACAGAGTCTACACGTCAAGATTCAGCTTTTATAAAATGTGCTTTGAAAAGGCTCTTTACACACGTGGAAGGTAAAAAGTTATAAAATTCAGTGAATTATCAGTGAAATCAACTATTACATTGTTTGCACAACACCTGCCACCCTGAATCCCCACTGTATATGCTCAACTCCTCTTTCCAAAAACCCCAAATCGAGAGCTGAGGTGCAGCCATAGCTATGTACTGCATAACACACCTCTCAGGTCACTTCACCTCCTTTCTTAGTCTTAATATTAAGATAATATGTTTGTGATAATATCTATAAAAACAAAGCAACAGAGAAGTTGCTGTTGAGGCTGCCTTTTCACACCACACTGGCACAGGATTAACTGACTTTATTTGTATTTTCTATTTCAGAAATTACATTTAAAAAAGAAGCAAAAAACCAACCTTCCCCACAACTCCCAAATCCCAGTCCCCCATCTCATCACCAACATCAGGTCAAACAGAATCCAAATCCAGTGTTGACCAAACCTGTGCCTTCCACAAGGAAAGAGGGAATGTGTGCCCAGAGAGGAGATCCCCTCTCATAATTTAAAGTTGTGGATCCAACATACATTCTAGTTAAAATCATGCTATTTGAACACAGATTAACCTCCTGCTCCACATCCAAGTGTGACAGACCCCAGAGGTGTCCCCTGTGCCATGCCAGGACCAGATCTGGTTCTGCCCCCTCCCATCCTGAGGAGATCAGCTTTGCTGTACTTTAGCTGCAGAACTGCAGCCAGGATGAGCATCCAAGAAAAGACTATTGGCTATTTTTGGATTATGTCATTACAATTAGCCCACACCAGATTATGCAGCCTTTGAAAAAGACATTTAAAGCACCAGACTTTTCTAATTTAACCCTATGTCTTACATAAGAAATTAATAACCTCAGCTTTCACAAGGCTGGCTGAAAGCAACGCCCTCAGCCCTCACCCCCTGCACTGCCTGGGAGGAGCTGTGACCACACCTCTGCTTCTCCCAACACATGGCAATTGTCACACCCACACAAGGGGCACCAAGTGACAAGGATGTGGACAGACACATCAGCACTGTCTTATTCAGCTCAGACCCTGCTGTTGATTCTCTGCCTCACTTGGCCTCTGTGACTTTACATTCATTTAACACTGGGCACCAGGTCCAGTTGTTTCAACTGGAATACACCAGCTCAACCAAACTTCCATCTAACCTCCTACAAGAAACCTCTGGCAATTCTACCCAGTTTAATTTAAAGCTTCCTATGGGAAGCTATAAATTATTACTAATAAATAGTCTAAACTCTAAATCTCTGGCTAAAAATTCAAACTACACCGCAAATCTGGAAGGTGAATGTGTGGGTAGGGAGAGAAAATATTTTCTTTTCAAGGACACTTCAGTACCAAAAGCTTTCTGTATGGGAGGGAAATTACTGAGTGCTGCAAGACACAACACAAACGACTCACTTAGTTGGGCATAATCTGATTCAGGGAAAGGAAAACCATATTTCAGGAAAGAAACCCTCCACCCAGGCACACAGAAGACATAGCCCTCTGTGCCAGCCTTTCCCAGAGGCAGCCTCCCAGCCCCCTCTGCCCTGGAGCTGAGGTCAAAGACTGATGATCCTGCCGTGTCTCTGATAATCTACCTAATCACACCAGCCTGCTCCTGCTGCTTCCCAGGCTCCCTGCTCAGCTCCTCCTGCTCTTGCCCATCATCACTTCCTCCCACCCTCCCAGGAACCTCCCTGCAGCTCCAGCACACCAGTCCCTGCCAGCAGCTCCCTGCCAAGGAGTGTCTGTCACTACTGCTCTTGGACAGGGATCTGAGAAGTCAGGAGAGGGGAAAAAAACCATCCTGATTGGAATTTTACATGTTGATTTAGCCCTTCTGGAGAAGATTCTGCTTCAAACAGGAGCTTCCAGGGCATTATGGACGTTTTTGCTAAAAGCTGCAGCTCTATTTAAGCATAAAAGCTTCCTGTAACATCAATCCAACATGGCCCTGGTGACAGATGCTGCAGATCACAGCCATACACCATGTTCTGCTTAACAAAATCTGCACTGTTCAATTAGGGCCAATTTGTTTAATAAAAATGAATTCAGTGTGACCCAGGCAGTATCTATCAGTCTGCAGGCACAGGGATACAGTTCCACACTGCTGCATCCCTAATTGCTTCTATCTGAACAGTGCTGGGGATCCACAGCTTGGTGTAATGGGATGTTAGCATTTCTTTCTCCAAACTGGTATGAAATGGACACACTGGTCTTGGCAGAAGAGTGGAGGGCAAGGCAGTGATGGGAATTCATCTGGGAAGCTTTTTACTTAAGGGAACAGAGGAGCATTATTACTAGGAATGCAACCTTTGGCTTTTTAAATATGAAACAGACAGTAAAGGTTCAAGTTATTTAAGTTCTGAGTCTCCTAAACTCGGGTATCATTTCTCCTGCTGTTTTCACACATGGCTCTAATTCACAATCCTGAAAGCTGCCCTGTATTTTTAAAAACTGTTGTGTTCAGCAGCAACAAGCCGTCTGCTCCCTTTTCTAACCAAGCAGGATGCCCTGAAGAGGTTTCTCTGGGAAGGCTCTGGAGAAAGGTAATCTCCTGGATTAACCAGCAGAGTGTTTAACCATCTGAGTACCACAATATCCTGCCTCAGTCAGCTCTACCACAACAGGCAACTGCTCGCAGCACCACCTCGCTGAAAAGATGCAGATTAAAACTGGCAGGTTATTTATGGAAGTCAACCTTAATGTTCTAAATGCATCCACAGAAAATTCAACCTTAGAAACACTAATTTGCTTTTAAGCTTCCCAAAAGAATCCCATCAAGTTTCATGAAACTGGTGGTACCTTAGTTTCTGTCAGGTCTGCTGACCCTTTTGGAAGTTGTATTTAACTCATTAAAATGGCAAAGTGCTATTACAGTCTAGGAAAAAAAAAAATCAATAGTTCTCTGCCAGTTTAGGGAATTAAATACCCAAAGAATGTCTGCACTGAAAAAGGTGACAGCAGATCTGGTGGCCAGAAGCAGGGAAGGAGGAATTAAACTCCATCTGATCGGCTGCAAGATGCTGCAAAGAGCTTCAGTGGAAGCTGGGAGTGAGGGGGATAAATTTTTCCAAGAAAACATGCTGAGCTGTGTGGCAGAATGGAAGGTGGAGGTACTGACACTGCTCACACAGGCAGCAGGTGCTTGAGACAACACTGAACCACCACTGCTGGATCTAAGAAGGGCTACCTTGAAATAAAGGGGTGGAAGGCTAATTCCAGGGACAATACCCACAATCTGTTGCTGTCACCAGCCTCTGGAAGCACACTAACAGCTGTACTTCTCATCTCCCCCCAGGGCTGAAGCACTGAGCATTTAATCAAACCTCTGGAAACTCTAATCCTCAACTATCACTTTTCCCATCTCCCCCTGTGTAAGTCACAGGCACTGCTGTCCCTTGAATTTCCTTGCTGGAGAAAAGACTTCTCTGGGAAGGAGTTGTGGCTCTTCAGCTCCACTGATCAAAATCAAAAGGGGCACAGGACACCAAACAAGGTTAGCTCTAAAGACATTACTACAGCAGGATGCTGGGGCACCATCTCCAGAATTCTAATTTTCTCAATGCCTGTACAGTCATCAGTTTGAGTTCCTAAAAATTAAATAAAATAATAAAATCCCCCCCGAATGCACGTGCCAACACACAGACCTGTACACAGGTGCTGTCCACAGCATTACAGGGAACTGTCTACACAGAGTGTGGGGAATCTGGTTGGAAACAGCTGTTCCAGAACGTGAAATCCCACTGTAAAGGAGAAAACCCACCTCCTCCTGACACAGTGAATGATACCCACTAGACACAGGACAGTGGCAGGTTATTAACCTTAATGCATACTGTTGGCAAAGGAGTTTGGTTAAAACCAGCACACAACATCCTCCCAGTCTTCCAAAACATCACCAGTAACACAGAAAACACAGGAATCCCCAAAAGGGAAAATAAGAACCAGAAGGAAGGACAGACAGACTCAGAGAAGTGCTGGACAGGAGGAGGTTGCTGCTGTCCCAGCTCAGCCCAACCTGCACATGTCTGTCAGTTTGATAATTCTGTTTGCACAAACTATCAGGAATGCTGTCAAACCCTCCACAATTACAGCTTTAAGAGCATATTAAAAGATTATTAAAGAGTCCAGCTTGGAAACAACGTTTTGCCAGCTCTTACAAAAATAATGTCTAGTTGATACTTTATTATACAACTTTAGGAAGCACTTGAGTATTTTAGGAAAGATTTGGATTCCACAAAGCATTGCTGCTAAGTGGTAAAATCTAATGTTGGTGAAAGCTAAGATTCCAGCTTTGGAAAGATTTCCAGTGCAGAAAATTAACTACAGGTGTTAATCTAAAACTGAATTATTCTATCCCAACCATTATTTATTAGTAAAAGTCTAAATAAAAACACCAAGCCTGAAAGCACTTCAGTAAATATTAATTTGTCACAGAAAGGAAAAAGCACCACTGGCCTTCACATCCTGTCCATCTGTCTCAGAGTCACTTAGAGTTGTCCTCACAATCTGGTATTTTTCAAGGGAGAAAAAGAAACATTTTTAAAGGGGAGATGAGAGAAGCACACACAAGGTTGTGTTATCACAAAAAATACGAGGTGTTTTAGCCTTGGCTTCCTGAGGTAGTAAGAGATTTTTATAGGAAACTTTGTTTCCTCAGCAATATTTTGCATTTAAATGAGAAGCTGCAAGAAATAAAAAAAAATCCAGAACTTACCTGGTGTCTATTTTGAATATTCTAAGGTAAGTGGTAACAACCTTCACACACTTCTAAAACTGATTCTCCTAAAGACAAAACAGAAGCAAATTAGTTGTTCACTAGTTCTGAAGTTGAAGATTCATTGACAAATTATCATCACATTATTGGACAGTAAAAACACAGAGGTGTTGTATAAATGTTTGTATCACAAGTACCAAGTAGGTCTCCACAATGTAAATATTTGTCTTTAGAATGGATAAACTGCAAAAACAAATGACAAATATTTAATAACACAGAGTCAAGGCCTCTATGGCTTGAACCAGAGCTTCAGTTTCTTCTCCCCAACTTTTATCATGGGCAAGTCACACCTACCCAGTTGCAGGGAAACTCTAATAACCATTATCTGTTTAAGACTTTGGACTCTTTCAACTTAGGCCTTTGTGAATATACGTACCCAGAACACGAGAAGCGTGTTTGTCAAGTCCTGGTAATCTGTTTGTGCTGTTAAGAGACTGTAAAGCAGCTTAGCTAACACAGCAGACCCCAAGCTCTGGCACAGGAGCAGCAGGCACAGCCTGCTCTGGGGAGCAACAGCAGCTCCTCTTGCCAGGACACATTTCCATCAGAAAAACCACGGTGTCATCCAGTTCACATTCCCTCATCCTGATGATCACCCAAAGGAAAGAACCAGTCTCATTTTGGTGTACAAGGAAATGAGATGACCCAGCAGCACACACTTGGTCTTTCAGCAGCCAAGGCTCCAGATCAGCCATCACATGGAAATAACAGAGCAAAGGGGCAAGAGCAGCCTAGGGAGTGCTACACGGTGCTATGGAAAAAATCAACAGATTAAAACAGCCTTCTGATAAAGCAGGTACAGGACACATCTAACCCACGTTACCAATCACAAAGTCACTTTGCATTAGATGACTGAACAATAAACCTCATGAGCAGAACTTCAGAGCAGCTTTTACCTGGCAAATCATCGCCTAATTGTCATACAAACCCTTTCTACAGCTTTCAGAGAACAAGCTCTGAATGCACTTGAGAAATAAACTCCTCATTGAATTAATAATTAGGCCTTTCATGGGCTGGAAGGTTCCAGCATGGCAAACAGAGATGTTGGGAATACACCCAGGAAGCTGCTGGCACTGCTGCCCACAGCAGTTGCTTGGTGCCATCTGTAAGAAGCTGCTTGATCCAGCAACACATCCCTCAGTGGGTATGAATGAATCAACCAACAACTCAATAATCAGCTTATTGTTAATGGATCTGTTTAGTTCCTTTGATAGGAACCAGCAAAGGACTTTTCCTGAACAATGAAAGGCAGGGAGTTAAACTTTCCCACTCAGAGCCTGTGCAATACTAGAGGGTGGACTAACTTCCCAAGGAAAAAAATGTCCTATTTTGTGAAGCTACAGAAGCTCCCAGTTCTCTGCCCACAGATTTCTTCATTGAAAAGTAATCCATAATAAGAACATTCTTTAAGCATTTATAGAAAGCTGCAGACTGTTAATGGTGTTGGCAACCAGAATTATGGCTTCCTACCCAGGTGAAGACCACATCTAATTGTGCCACTGATTCTGTTTCAGACAGCAAGCCCAGATCCAAGGATGTTGACAGTCAAACTATGTTCAATTTATGGAAATCATATGAGTAGAACAGGAGAAAAAAAATGAAGTCCAAACATAATTTGGAGACAAATGTACTTTGAAAAAATGAACTATCCTGCTGAGGTCAGAATTGGGCATATGTGCTGGTTTGAGACAACCCATGACAGCATATGATGATGTAAATATCATACAATGATGCGTGGATAGAAGGTTCAAACAGAAGATCCTGGCCCAGGCCTCATCAAAACTCCATCAGCAGAAAAGACAGTATTTTTTACAGCACTTATATATATTATAACCAGCCATGCAGAGACTCAAAATACACAGTGAAGTGTTGTCTTATTCTGGATGCAAGCAGCAATATTTCCTTCAGTCTCACAGCTATGCCAATACCAAGTTTCATTAAGAGCAGGCAGTCTGATTTACAGCTGAAAATATCCAAACAAGACAAAAATAAATTCCCAAGGAAACTGCTTCTTGTAAAAATCAAAGTATATGAGAAACCCTTGCCAGCTTCCATCCACCCTTCCCCAGTGCACCCTCCCTGCCAGCACGGAGCCAGCCCAGCACCTCCCAGGAGTTCACTCCCTCAGTTTCTGTTGCAACTGGCAATTCCAATTTAGTGACTCAGGAATGTTTTGATCTCCCCATCCAATCTCATTATTCAGCAGGCCAGATCCACTGACCCAGAGCTCTACATAATACCCTGCTTGTAATTACTTGTAAATATCCCCCCCTCCTTATTACATGATATTCACAATCCAAACAAAAGCAGAGAGGATGAAAGGAGAGATGCTGGAAAAGGAACAGGAGCGTTCAGAATCTACATCAGTGCATGACACCCAGTTCAACAACACACACAAGAAAGAAGGAAGTCTGGGGAGAGGAGTATATAACTGTTCAAGAATCAGGAAATACAGAAATGAGTATGAAAATTAGAAGCAAAAAGATTAAAGAATGATGATAAAAACAAGCAAAGCTACACAAATGCAAACTGAATTCAGCAACACATTAAAACTGTGGTAAATTTTGTAACACAAAGGAAGAAATTTGCTTGGGGAGGTTGCATGGTCTTGCAGCCTTTTTGCTCATAGCAAAACCAGCTCTTCCAGGCTTATTTCTCCTGCAAATTTGAATCCAATTTACGTCCTTTTGTATCTTCCCCAAATACTGGAAGCATAAATATGCTCAGCACCCTTTCCTTCTCTAACCAAGAGACAGATACTGCCTTCTCCTTCCAGAAATCAGACATGTTCTCAGCTCTACTAGACAAAAAGCATATGTGTTTCTTGAGAACTCAAACCTCCTCTCAGAGAAGCAAGAAAACCCTTTTTACGGAATAATTCTACTGACAGAATTGTCCTCATCCTGCTCCATAAGTTACCAGAAAGGGAGAATTATCTTCAACATACATTGCTTCATAATCCATCTCCACCATGTACAGGAGCTTGTATCATGGTTAGCAAATATTTAAAGAAATAAGGCTGCAATTAAGGAAAAAAAAAAAAAGGTAGATCAATACACAAATCAGAAACTCCCAAGTATTTATTTTCACACCCCTTCTTGCTTACATGACTTGCAAAATGAATAATTGCTGGAAAAACAATGTGAAAAAGCTGAAGGGAAAGCAATCTGGCTAACAAGTGCCTGCAGAAGCCCACAACTATTTTAAAGCACTCTTCTTTGCCCTGTAGCTGTCTTGAAATAAAGATTTTAACCTATTAATTGGAGCACTAACAGTTCCTATTTCGGTAAAGCATCCAAGAGTGTGTTTTGGTGTTGCTTATATTTTTATATTACAGCACAAAAGCCTTTCAGCTGAATTTTGCTATTCAGTTTGTGACCTTTTGATAAAGATCATGTGAGAGATCTCATATCCATAAAAACATTCTGGTTTAACATATAAGCCTTGATGGAAAGCGGAGTATCCAGGGAATTAATGTCAATGCATACATCTCCTGGAAAAAAAGAACTTTACTGTGTCCAAATCCATCTGCCTTGGGAACAGAGGATAGGTCTCCTACACTGAAAGACTGACACTAAAAAACTTCATGAAATTCTTGAGTTCTTTTAAAAAAGTAGAAACACACAGTTTTTAAGTAATTGAAATCTGGTCAACGCCACTTTTCTGATAAATTCAAGTCTGAACTGATGTAACACCCACCACTGCTGACTGCAAGAGAGGTTACACTGAAACTTGTGACAAACTTAACTACAGTGACAGGGTGTTGTTTCTCTAATGAGCTTAAGCAGATTAAAATGTAACCATTTAAGTCTGATTGACCAACGTGTTATAAAGACTTGCGACCTTGTACCCCACACAAGAATGAGATTCAAACCTACTAAAGAAGGTTTTCCATATTAGGGGAGAAAATATGAAGTACTGGATTTGCATTTTCTATCCTCTCTCAATTAAAATAATTACTCTAAAAACATGGAGGGTTGGGGGTTTAGTGGATTCCCTACTTAGGATTTCATTGCTCCTATTTAATCTTTCAGCAATATTGAATTATTCTTTATGACATCACAGTACTTTAAGTGCAGAGTGCAACTATCACAAACTGCACATGGCTATAAAAAAAGCCACACCTGCTTACCCAGTTAGTTAAAAAATCTCTGAAAAATCAGCAGCTCAGTTTGCTTTGTTCATTATTACTCTTAATTTTTCCTCCCTATAAACAGTTTTTGAATTACTGTGACTACTCACTGCAAGTTCACTAGAACAAATCAGCCAACCCACAACATTCTCTGCTGTGGGTGGAGTGATGCTGATGCCACTTCTTCTGGAGAAGAAATACCTTAAACTTCTTCAAAGACATAAAGCCCCATTTCTGCTAAGAGGGTTATATAAACTACATCAATAAAAAAAATCATATTGTTAATGACTCTATCAATATAGCCTAACCTTTAAAATATAAAAGAACTCTTGGAACAGATGGGTCTACTCACATAAAAATTAGATTTACGCTATTATGTCACACCTGCAGGTAGGATAACTAAAGGCTTTTAAATAGGAATAAAAGAAAAAAAGAAGCCTACTGTCGTGTAAGAAAAGGTTAAGAAAACCACATCAGTTGTCAAAACATGAATCCCTTGACAGACTGTTACAAGAGAGACTGTTAAAAGAGAATTTAAGGAGACAAGGTTGATCCAAGCAGCCCCTTTTTACAGCAAAGGAGGTTTTTGGCTGGTCAAAAAGAAGGAACAAAGTGAGGTTACAGAGTACAGCAAAAAGGCCAAATAAGCAGTTTGAGACACAAAAGGAACAGAAAGGAACACATCTTTCAAATTACAACTTGGTTGGCAAGGGGCAAGAAAAAGATTTATCCGAAATTAACTTGGAAGGGCAGGGGAAGGTGGTTCCTCTCTGTGCTCATCGACAGCAGCAGGAGATGGAGGGGAAAATAAAGTTAATTCCTATTTTCCTTTCCTATCAATTGTGAGGCAGATGAAAAGGTAAATGAGGGTGTGTCCCCACCCCACCACAATTTAAATAATGTAAAAATATGGCCTTTCAAACTGCAAAATATATACCAAAATTATTTTACACCTAATTTGGTGTTAGAATTGCTTTGTCATCAAATAAACACTATAAACACTCTTGGCAGTTTCAATCATGAGCAGTTTTTGTTAAAGACTTTATTTTAATGAGTAAAAAAGCCAGAAGGAAGACCAGTTTATAGCAACAACTGAAGGCAATACTCATATCCTCACCCTGATCTAAAATGATCCACTCTGGTGCCTCCCTTTTGAGAAACTTCACCTATTTTCAGATTATTAATCGCTGCTCTTTAAAGGTTGTCTCCCACCAAGCACACAAATCTTCCACTTAAAAAGTTATTCATAACAAGGCAACATAAGCAGCATTGAACAGCAGGACTTACAAAGAATTTATATTTTCCAGAAACAATCCCCAGCCAGCTCATGAACAGAAAAGCCAAAAAGCCTTTATATGATTACAGGAACCCAACGTCACTACTTCTGTCAGAGCCTTTCTATTCCACAGGATATTAGGTTTTATTCTAAAAATTAAGCTTATTTATGTAAGTATATAGGCAGAAAATAAACTTCCCTCCCATTTACTTTTACCTCTTGTACAATCAGGTCCTCCAGCCTAAGGTGATGCATAATTATTCAAGCAGCACATGTATCCACTCAGTTAAGTTCCAAAGGCTTTAGTTCCAGAGATTATTTCTTCTGTAAAGTTAAAAAATTAAGTATATCTAAAGATCCTCTCTTCTCCTAATTGCTCAACTGGATTTCCCCAGTTTTTGTGGAGAGTGGGGAGGAGACTATTTGATTATTTCACTTCCTCACAGAAACTGAGCAACTGGCGTTGTAAAAGATACTTTAGGCTTGAAAAAACCAACTAAAAACCCAAATAAAAACAAAACAAATAAAATATCATCAGGAGTAAGGGGTGCTCTGATGAGAAGTGGGGTACAGGCTGTAGGTAAAATCCCTCTGACCACTGTGAGGGGTGAGCACAAACCCAACCAATATCCCCAGAGACTATTTCCAGGATATGGATATGTATTAATGCAGAAATGTCAAGGAAGAGATTCTTCACTTCATGCCACAGATTTCTCCCCTCAGGGTGGTGTCAGGTGTAACAGAACATGGTCTAAAAGCCACGATGAGAGGAGTTTCACACCTGCCCCATTCAAACCCCCAGCACATGGACATTGAGCAGCATGAAAGGAGTTAAAACCACAGAATTCCACGATAAAATCTGAACTGACCAGCACAGATTGTCTTACTCAAAACTTCTACTTGTTGTTTTGGCAGGAAAACACAACCAAGTTCCTTTTGAAGGCTGGGTGATGCCGGAGGTGATGCCTTCACTGCAAATATTTCTGTTTCTTCTCAGGTGAATTAAACCAGAGCCCATGTCCAGGGGGAAACACACAGTAAATCACAGGAGAAAGCACCTCAGGGCAGAGAACACATTTATTCCCTAGTGATCCCAAACTCATCCCTATGAATACAATGCTAATGTCACAACATTCTTATAATATCTCCAGAATGATACCCAGTACACCCCTGCATGTTGGAGTCAGCTCTTTCAGCTACAAATACCCAAACAAATCACAGGGCTGGATTAAAAACAGCTTTAATTTAAACTGGCATTCTCTTACAGGAGACAAACTCTTTGGTATTTTCTAACCATAAAGTGTGGTTTCACCAACAAAAAGATTTATTTTATACTACTCCCCCACAAACCATAACGATATTTATTTCCCCTGTTCTCTCACTCTGCATACATTTAATCTGCAGACTGCCTGATGATGTCCTCAGTTCCACCACTCAGTCTAGCAACAGTATTTCATGGCTGCTTAAAAGGAAAAAAAAAAAAAAAGCCAGTCCATAATTTAGAAATAATAAGGCAAGAAAGAATGTATTAGTCCTATTGATTTCCCCACTAACTCACTGGTGATTTAATAAGAAAAGACACAGCTTGAATTTCAGACCATAGACTCAGCTTGAAAACCTGACACTTCAGGAAAAACCATGTTCAGACTTTATTTGTAACTGAGTTTTCTAACACTGTAACTGGGTAAAAATTAGAACATATATAGATTTTATACACTAGGCTTTCAGACAGGAGTCACATTTCAGAGGGCTCAGAACCAAAAGGCCACTATTATACCAGGGCATAATTTAATCACTGCCATTCCCAAGGCCTTTCAGTTTCAGCACAAAGTACAGAATTATCACATTAAGTCTTTTTTCCACCTAAATAACTGATAATAAAGTCAGAAAAGCCTATGCATACTTTTTGACTGATGTTTTTATTGCTCTCTCTGATTTTCACCAACACTGGAGCGTGACAGATGTCTCTTCACTCTGCCTGTACCCCTGATGTGATGCCATCAGTACAATGTTAAACCAGGGTCATTCCTACATGCACTCCCCAAACCAAGGGTATGTCCTCCTGGACATCCTTAACAGGAACAAAATTAGTTGTAAAATAGCATCTTTTCTCATTTAGGGTTATTTAAAAATAATATTTTATACATCTACACATTTAAACAGCCTCAAAACAGCAAGAAGAGTGAAAATCACCACAGATCCTTTTCAACAGCAAGAAGGACTCCCTGGCCTTTATATGAAAAACATCAAAAAATAAAAACCAAGTCACAGGAAGAAAAGTGGTTTTAAGATAAGCTGCAGGAAACCAGGGTAAGGAGCTGTGCATTACAGGACAAACACAGGAGAAGCTGGGTTTTCATCATCCAGGATGTTGCATCCAACGTATATTCCATGCCAGGCCCAAGAACAAAGTCACGCTGGCTGCTGGCCCTGTTAGCCAAAGAACTCAGGGAAACAGCAAGGCAGGCTTGGGAAACTACCCTGTGCACCTTCCAAACACCTTCTGATTAATTCTGACTGCCTGGTTTTCCCAAGTCAATTGTGAAGAGCCAATGCTGTGCCCACTTAAAAGTGCAACAAGAATGAAATGAGGGAGTGTGGAAATCAGGAACTTTGTAGGAAAAGAAAAAAGTGAGACTTTATTAAGGAAAATAAATATTTTCACTAGTTACTGTTCAGACAAAAATACTTCTATGGAACATGCATTTATTTTACTCTGTGATAAAAATGGTCTACTCCAAGCAAGAATGTTATCTTCCAGCATTACCCTTAGAGCCCTCAGAAGAAGGACTGACTGACCAGTGATTCATAAACCAAACCCCAAAACAATAAAAAAAGTTTTCTAAACAAAAGACATGCTTCAGACCCTATTTTTCCTTCACCACTCAGACCAGAAGAACTCCAAGACACACCTCAGAATGGTACACGTGGAGAAAGCAGGGTTTCTCTGTGACAGAGCTCATTAGGCATCACATGGAAAATATTCCTCAAGTTCTCAAAGAACAGCAACTCAGAATGGACCTGCCACTTAAATCTATTCACTGCTCTGAACAGTAACTAAATCTGGCTTTTAAATTCAATTTAAAACAGGAATACTTCAGGTTCCAGCTTCCCAGAAACAGGTCACCTCAGATTTCAGTGGATTTCACGGTCCCTTCCTTGCTCCTCAAGAACAGCAGGTGAGCAGATGCCAGGGAGTGCTGGGAAGAGTGCAGGATCCAGGACCTCCAAGCAAGGTCCCACCAACGACCCCAAACCTCTTCCCCAGCTCTCCACACCCACCAAGGGCCCCTGGCCAAAATGCCACACAGATCAAGCCAGATGAGCTGTATCAGATGGGTCCAATGCATCAGATCAAAGCTGTCATCACTCTGACCTGGAACTGCGCTGGGTAACTCCAGTCCCTGGTGGATATGGACTAGAGCAGATCTTAAAAAAAACCAAACCCAGCACTGCTTCAATTCCCTGTCCAGATGATTTCAGAGGGATCCCACATGGCCTTTGGGAAAGCACATGAACACTTAATAATTTTATTCCCCTTCCACCTGCTTTGATCACAATGTCACATCTCCCAAAGGCAGACTGCACTCCAGACTCTGAACAGGATCCTGCACATCCCATTTTGTCTGCTCGTGCCCCTTCCTGTACTTCTAACTATCAGAAGCAAGAGCATCAGCTTCCATGATGACCTTTCAACTACAGAGAAGAAAAATATTTTTAACAACAATCTCTTAATTGCTTACCCTGAGGAAACTCCGGAAGCAACCTGAAATTACAAATATCTCATTTGATAGGGCCTAGCCTTGGCAGAAGGAATTTCCTGCACCTGGCACATTGAAGATTACAACAGATATTAACACTAGAAACTGCCCACAACATCTGGAGTTTGAATCCCAAGACCCCCTCCTCTCTACAAGCAGCTTCAAACCTAATTATGTGTTTCCAGTAAATGTCCCTAAATCCTCAAGACATGAGAAGCAGATTCGTAAAGAAAATTCTCTGACAATTGACCCAGGCAAAGGCCTACATAAATAAAACTGTACAGCAACAGAAAAACCTGCTAAGATATAAAGTAAGTAATGGCAGATGGAATGGAAAAGAATATTTTCATTTGAAGTACAGCCAAAAAAATTAAAGACATGAAAGGGGAAATGCAAAGAGAAGACCTCTGAGTTTCTGCTTTTTGGAACTGCATAATAGGTCACTGTAATGACATCAGACTCTGGGCTTCTCCCTTCCCCACTGCAAAACATGAGCAATCCAGAGGCTCTGTACATTCACTTTTTCTACACATTGTTCCTTAAAAGGAACCAGAATCCCTGACACCAAACACAACTTTAGTAAGACCCAGCTGAAACCAAGGAAGGACTGTGAAGTTCCTGTGACCAAAGCAGAAGCAGGATGGTGTAAGTGCTCCTAGAGCAAGCTGTTAAAAGCAGTTCCTGACAGATATATAAATAAATATTCTCAGAGGGAAGAGAAAGCCCTGAAGGCAGGAGGGGAAAATGTGGGGTGCTGGTGGATCTCTGGTTTGTGCTTTTCAGTCACTGGCCTTAGATACTGCCTGTCATTGCAACCAGATCCACTGAACTGTTTACTTGCATCACTCATTGGTCAGAAGCCATCACCACAAAAATACCAGTAACGAACACAGACTTCTGTCACAAAGCAGAAAAAAAGGTTCCTTAGTGATGCTTTGGTAACAGGGAACCAAACGCTGCTGGGTTTTTTGTTTGCTCAACCATTCACCCAACAAAGTTTAGATGATGGCATCAAAGTATATTAAGAAGAAAAACAAATAAAGAGCCCAAATCTTTCATTGGGAAACTCTACTGTCATTTACAAAACCCTTGAGCAGATTATGAAAGAGGAGATGGCAGCTACTAATTTAACTTGGACCTAGAGGACTCGTTCTGTTTGCACCCCTGTGCACCACAAACCTTCCATTTTCTCCTCTCAGTACTTGCACAAGAAGATGAAAAATTTGCACCCAGAGGAAAAAGGCACTTAAATTTTACTGAATTTGGCCCCACAACACACTGGCACTGAAAACACTTCACCATTAATGAAAGAGGCAGAAAAAGGCTTTTAAAAACGCACATTTCAGTGCAATGCAGATACAAGATAAGTGGAATTAGGAGGAGTTGCCAGGACATAAGAAATTTTAACATATGGTAAAACAATCTTATTCATGTTCTCCCAATTAAAATAACCAATGCATCACCAGTGCATTCAAACCCCATAATTAATGCCACTAATTAGAATTAATTATTCTATTCAGAAAATAGTGGTAATCCTTATTGGCTACCATCACTTTATTAAAAACATTTAAGCAATCTTTTGAGGCACTTCCTGGAACACAGGTCTTTCCATCAGTTTGCAGGGCCTGAAACAGGAAGCAAATTGCCTCTGAAGGTAAAACATGCACTTTCCAACAACTGTGCTTTGTATGTTTTTATTGATTAAGACAATATTTCAACTGAGCTTCTAAGGAAATCCTAAGATACCACAACAATTGAACTCCTTTTTTCAAGACTGAAAGGAGTCACTGGTTAATGAACCACCACCACCATGGAGCACCAGTACTGCTTAATTCCAACTGCTTCAATTACCAGAGCACCTGGAAAACAACTTCTTCAGGTTAAAAGAAACTGTGCAATCCTTCACTTTGGTCCTGGGCATTGGTGATGTTCCTCATCCCTCCCTCTGGATTCTGCCATGGCCCAACTGTCCCAAGGCCCAGGTGGCCACAGGGGACAGGCTCACTGCAGGACTCTGTGCCATCTGCTGAGAAGGTGGGGGTCACCTCACAGAACCCCAGTGATCACCAAGCTGCACACTCCTGCTCCTGGAAAACATCCTTTTCCTCAGGCCAGTGGAGAGCCACAGAAGATCCTCATCTTCCCAGGCAGAGGCACAGCCAAACAAAGAGCACTTGCACAGCTCGAGAGCCAACTGTGAGGGGAATCAGTTCATGTCTTAAAACTACCTGAAATGAATCCCTGCTTGTGGTCTGCCAGAGAGCAGTGAAGTTGCCAGCAGCTGCCAGTCTGCATGCTCTGGGGAGGTACTGGGACTGATCAGTCTGGGTATAAGCTCTGCAGAGATGTTCTGGCAACCCATTTCCAGACAGACTGAAAAATATTTTGATCTGGTTATTAACATGAACGATGCTTAAAAAAAGATTACAAACTGGCAAACTGATAAAAGAGGGAAATGTGGCAAATATCAGAGGCAAGTTACAGCACTGTTTTGCTAAGTCAAGTCGTTCAATGGATAGACAGGATTTGCTGAAGGCCCTTCCAGCATTCAGTTGTGCCTGCTTTCCCAGGGAGGATATTCTGGCAACTGAGTTCATAAATTCAAAAAATAGAATCAGAACAGCAACTTTTACATTTAACCTAAAACATTATTTCTTAAGTAATCCAGTTAGGCTTCCATTCATATTCCCTATCACAAACACAGACAAAAGTCCTTCTTGAAGCTCACCACAAGAGGAACTACAACGAGTAACAGCATCAGTGCTGACAACCACCACCTGCCAAACACAGAACCTGTGAGGGCAAGGGGTCTCAACAGCAACACTCATGCTGTCAGGCTCATGGAATCCCATGCTTTGGTTTGGAAGGGGCCTTCAGATCATTTAGTTCCACTCCATCTTCCACGAGACCAGGCTGCTCCAAACCAGCCTGGCCTTGAACACTTCCAGGATGGGGCAGCCACAGCTTCTCTGGGCACTCTGTGCCAGGGCCTCAGCATCCTCACAAGGAAGAATTCTCCCCTAGTATCCAATGTAACCCTGTCTCCTGTCAGTGAAGCCATTCCCCCTCGTCCTGTCACTCCAGGGCCTGGAGTCACTCAGGCACTGGAAGGGGCTCTAAGGTCTCCCTGGAGCCTCCTCTTCTCCAGGCTGTACAACCCCAACTCTCTCAGTCTGTCTCCACAGCAGAGCTGCTCCAGCCCTGGGAGCATCTCCCTGCCCTCCTCTGCACTCCCTCCAGCATGGAAGTCCTTAAGGCCTACTCTGGTACTGCTCCATGTTTTGCAAAGTATGAGGATCCAAACTCCCTCCACGTGGCACGGCGAGAAGCCTGTCCATCCCACGGCTGCATCCCAACCCCTGCTGCAAAACAAGCCTGTGGCAAGCTCCAATCACCCTGGGCAACTTCCCTGGTGCAGCCAGGTCAGCAATGGTGCCACCTCAGCCACAAACCAAACCAGCTGCCTACAACCCACTGCGAACTGGGACAGGCTACCAGCCGAGGAGGAGGATCCCTGGGCACTGGGGAAGACTGAAGCTGTGTTTATACCTCCTGGGAATAGTCAAAATGGACTTTGGTCCACGCTAGGAGACAAAACGTGCTACAAAACATTACTTTTCTCAGGCACTCACTGATAAAAGATGGTTAAATATAGCACAAAGCCACCCTGGGAAGGAGGGAAATCTTCCACTTGAGCCTCCAGCCTGCAATTTATCAATGCAACACATCCAAAATTTAGGAGGAACACGACCATGTTGCAGCATCTCCCCCTTCATTTAAATGCTGCGGACAATCCGTAAGATGAAATAAATGAGGGAGGGAGGGAAGTATTTATTTATGCTTACAAAAAGCTGTTTGGCTGAAAATCCCATCTCCAAAGCCCGAGTTCTCCACAAAGCAGATTCTGCACTGCCAGCAACATGACGAATTTCTCCAAAGCCCTTAGAGCATGGCGAGAAAACCACAGGAAGCTGCTCAAGAAAAATAAACTTCTTTTCATCTTACACTCTATATATTAATGTCAATTTCTCTTCCACTCCAGCTTCTGTTTCCCTTCTTTTCTCCCTCCCAGGGCATAGCGTTACTTGATTTATTAGAGCTAATTCATTAAAGCAAATTAATTTGGCATCTATTTCGCAGGATCCCTTAGTCAGATTAGGATTCTATCATATTCTATCAAAAGCAAACAAAAATGCAATCGCTGATCCTAAGCAACCTGAAACCAACAGATGCCTGAGAAGCTGAAAATGCCTCTAATGAAACTGCAGTCAAAAGAATAACTTCCACTTCAAGGAGGCTGCTACAATTCGAGAATTTAAATAGGTCCAATCCTGACGCATTTCCAAAGGAAATCCTTGCAGCTCTGCATGCTTTGGAGAGCTTAATTTACCCAGAGAAATGGGTGAACCACCACTGCTCAGCCACTGGGTGACTGCGGCCTGCAAGTTTTTGCTTCAAAAGCAGCAAACTAACACAGTATTTAAGCACACTCACAGCATTTCCCTTTCCTGATGATAAGCTGGCACAAGGCAAACAGCAGCAGGGAGAATTAGATTATTTCACATCGGTCTGAGACGATGTACCAAATTTATGCCCTTTTTTTTTTT
>VXBQ01007934.1:81545-99576 GCA_013400175.1 Phainopepla nitens | reverse complement strand
CAGGGGGCGGTGACCGCGCACTGCGCATGCGCGTCCCCGGCGCGCAGCGCCCCCGCCGCGCGAGCGGGCACGCGGCCGCAGCGCCGGGAGCGCGCGGGGGATCCCCACGGGAGCGGAGGGGGCGGGAGAAGGAAGGGGGAAAAGCGGGACGGAGCGCGGCAAAAACGGAACTTCCCTGACCGGGAATCGAACCCGGGCCGCGGCGGTGAGAGCGCCGAATCCTAACCACTAGACCACCAGGGAGCGATGTTAGAAGCTGTCGTTCACGATATTTGGCGCATCCTCCCGCGGCCAGCCGGGGGCAGCGACACCGGGGCTGGGGCTGTGCGAGGACCGGGGACTGCGGTACGGGGGGCAGGGGATGCCGTCCATCACAGGAGCCGGTGACCGCGGTACAGGGACCGGGAGCTGCCGTGGAATCCCACTGGCGGCTGCGGCACAAGGATCAGTGGGGCCGGGGGCTGCAGCTCCCCACAGGAGTTGGTGACCGTGTCTCAGAGAGCACTAGGCCTGGGGCTGTGACACGGGGGTCTGAGGGGCTGGGGACAGAGGTGCTGCAGGTACTGGGGGCTGCAGTCAGGCCGGGACAGTGGAGGAGCCGGAGGCTTGGGCTGCAGCAGCACACGGAGCACCCCCGGGACATCACCCGTGTGCTGCAGGCCTGGGGGTTCGCTGCCTTTAGGGCGCTGTGCGGGCACTCAGCCCGCTGCCCGCGCACCCACCCCGGTTCTGAGTGTGCTTTGGGCAGCAGCTTCAGCCCCGTCCCTGTTCCGAGAATCCCATCCTGCCTCCCCACCCGCCCAGCCCCACACCGGCCCTTGGGCTCCTCAGGAGCTCAGTGCAGAGCCGGTTCCCTTTAACGAAAACGAGTGCTTACAGTGAGGGCAAACGAGGTTTTTAAGCTCATGAGTCTGTTTTTCCCAGTT
Source organism: Phainopepla nitens (assembly GCA_013400175.1). Lineage (NCBI taxonomy): Eukaryota > Metazoa > Chordata > Aves > Passeriformes > Bombycillidae > Phainopepla > Phainopepla nitens. The sequence continues at coordinate 98,650 of VXBQ01007934.1, read as the reverse complement.
GCTCAAGTTTCCTGGCATTCCTGGCTGTTCCCTGGTAAACATAGCTATTTCCTGGTGTTGAGTAAAAGCACAAAACTTCCACCCATCCAGTGCATCCTGGAGCAGTGACCCCAGTGCCAGTGCAGGGACACTCGCTTCAGTTATCCCTCCCATCACTCTGGCACGGCCTCGCTGGCGTGTGGCTTCTCTGTGAGGCTCTAATGGCCTTTCCCGTCTGCTGCCTGACTCATGTTTTAAAGAGATGAATGATGACGGATCCTATTTGCCAACAGAGTCATCACCATGAATCACACGCCCACACCCTCTCCTTGCTCCAGCTCCATCCCCAGCCCAGCTCCTGCACCTTTCCCAGTCCAAAACACCAGCGACTTGCAGGGCTCCCCAGCACTGACTTTGGATCTTGCACAGAGTCTGCAGCCAAGAAGAGATGCTGTGCCCATCCCAGCACCCACAGGGGTGCAGCAAGTGGGCCCAGGCTGGCAGCCTGTGGTCAGTGCTTGCCTCTGGACACTGCCCGCTTGGCCAGGATGAGCACAGGCTCCTGCTGCTGGAGTGCTTGTGCAACCCCTCTCAGACCATAAATGCTAAATTCCTTAAGAAACACTTGCTGTGGTTTTGGCTGAGGGTTGGGACATGGTGCCAGCAGGGAAAAGTGGCTCCTTCCTGCTCTCCACAGTTAGTTACTTTTTGATTCTGCTGTTTATCCACTTTGTGGGCTGGAGCCATCTGCCCTCCCCTCACCTCAGCCTGGGTGCTTCCCCACAGCATCTCTCCTGCAGGATCAGGTCTCAAACCCACCTCTCTGTCCTTAGCCCCACTTGGAGAGATGTAGTTTTACCTAATGAAGTGATGTAGGAAAAAATAGCCCCAGTCTTCAAAACAAACACCCAAACCTCACAAAACCAAAACCAAACCCTCATCATCAAGCAGATGCCTCAAACCTAGCTGGGCATCCTTCCTCTGAAGACAGCATGCTGAGGATCTCTGCTGGCCTCTCCACAACCTATTTGCCTGCTCTGCACTGCCCTTTTAAACTTGGAGACAGCAGCTCCCAGCTCCAGCTGTCCATCCACAACTTCCCCTGTGCCACGCTGTTCAACTGCCAGAGCTTCCATGGAGGCGACTGATTCCCTGAGGTATCACGCTGTCAAGCCAGGCCACCACCACAGCTGCAGCTTTTCCACATTTAGAAATTTCTCCAGCCTCAGCTCCCACTGCCCAGTCCCACACTCCCAGCTCAGGAAAACAGCGTGAGGAATTTTGGAATTCACCTGCAGCACCAGCAATGGAGTTTGCAGCTTCCCCACCCAGAGCACAGGCACAGGCCAGGAAACAGCTTGGGAACAGTGTCCAGTATCTTGGAAAAGAAACATCAGACTGTAAACATTATTTAGTACATTCCTTCATGAGAGAGCATCCACAGAGCCAGCAGACAAGCCAGAGGGATAGGATGGAATATTTCACTTGCTTCTTGCCTCAGGCTGCTGCAGGCAGTTGGTATTTACCTGAGGAGTTCATAACATGCACTCAAGAGAGGATTTCAGCGCTGTTAGAACAAAGACATTCATCCCATTTTCTCCCAAAGGAATTCTTTATTGACAAGTCTCCTCAGTCTTTATCTTAAAGAGAAACAGTTCCATACCCAAACTCCTGCAGTCCCCATTTCACTGGCTCTGTTCCTCACAGGGAGGCCAGTTCCAGTCAAACGAGGAGTGCCCGTGAATGACACTCTAAACTCCACCTATGGCCTAGTACATCTGTCTGCTAACATCTCATCCCACATCCCCAGGTCTGCAGAGGGAGGGGAGCAGGGGTGGGGGAAATGGAGATTAATCAAATCAGTGTCAAAACTTGCTTCTCTAAAGGGTCAGAGGCAGTTCAGTCCCTCCGGGGTGATAAACCACTAAAACTACCCAGATATGTACATAAGTTTAAAGACCTGAGTAAGTCCCACTTCGCCTCTAAGGCACAGAATTGCTCACTCTAGGTATTTCTACGTGGAGGCACCTTGCCTAGAATAAGATCAGGCCTCTAGGAGAAAACTTGGAATTTGTCAGCTCCTGAGCAATGAAGCTGGACATCAAAAGAGCAAAACATCCAGCCCCTGGAGGGACTGGGTGAGTTCCATGACTCTCTGCCAGTTTTGTAAACCAAAATTAGAGCTGGGGCTTTCAACTGAGAAACCCATCCAGTCACAGCCAGATGTACCAGCTGGAGGAGCCCTCGGAGAGCAGAGCAGAGTCCCTCCAATGGTATCCATATTCCAGCCTGCAAAAATTCCTCCTCCGAGAACGAAGGGATAAGCTGAGAAGGGAGAAGCAAGTTTCATACACTCGGGAAACAGAGTGCACCACTGAATTTAACACAAGAACTGGCTTTATAAACATGCTGCTATGACTGCATGATGCAAAACTCCAGTGCTCAACAACCAGCTTTAGAATCCTTGCAGTCTCCTCTACAGAAAATAAATCATAAACAAGTAAAGCATAAGTGATGTAAGGCTTGCAATTCAGCTTCAGAGTCCAAGGGAGCATTGCCCTAATATGCCAAAGCTTTTTTTTTTGTTTGTTTTTAAGCTTTATTTCTTTAAAGTTCATTGCATTTAAAAATAAAGATTCTTAGTTTTGTTAAAGCTAGAGCATTAGTGTAACAACGAGGCAGCTGCTAAGTGAAGTTTACCTTTTAGGAGCCCAGAAAAAACCCCAACTGTTTACCCCATTTACCTGACAGCTCCAATGAGAGCCAGAGAAAACAGTAACAGGAGAAGCCTGAGAGCTCCCAGAGTAGCCCACACAGAGAACAGAGCCAGAAGCTGAAGCTAAGGTGCCCATGCACTTGGCTTCTCCAGTTACTGCCCTCCTCATGCTGCTCAGGGCCCTGTATCTGCTCCAAGCTATGTCAGACAAGGGAAAACTGTTTTCATCTACAGCAGTGGCATTTCTGAGCTACTTCAAGGAAACTCCAGCTTACACGCTCTCCCAAAAGGACAGCAGTGATACATTTAATCTACAAACTTTAGTGTAAAATATTATTTGTGTACAAAACTTTGCATTCTCTTTATTTGACTTGGATCCAGCAGCAGTGTCTATGAATGAAGGATGGATCTCTCCAGATTGGCTCTCAGCCCCTTCTTGGATTTGCATGTTGTTGCTGTGGTGAAGGTTTGGGAGGGAGGGAGCTCTTCCAGTTGTGCACAGCTGTGCAAAGCCACATCCAGGTCTAGAAGGGAGCGTTGTCTTGTGGAGGCTTGTCCCCAGCTCCAGAGGGGGAGTGGAGGCCGTCAGTGCTGTTTTCCCTGCTGCCCACCACTCGGGACTGGAAGGAGAGAAGAGAGTGAGGACAACAAGAAAGCAGCACTGGGAATACCAAGTCAATTCCCCCTTGTCGAGGTCACCTACTGTAGCCAAGACTTCACATATCTGAGAGGCCATTTGCCCGAATACTAGTCTACAAGAAAAACATTGCAGAAATTAAAGTTTCTGCACGAGGTTTCACACTCTGTGTTTACAAGACAAAGCAGACTGTTACCTTTATGGTCCCAACTCTATCTTCAAAGGACTTGAAGGTTGCAGAATTCCTTGAAGAAAGAAGAGAGGAGAAAAAAAAAGAAAAAAAAAAAAACAGATCAAGACAAGTTAGTTCTTAACCATATCAAATGGCACAGTGTGACTAGGCTCTGTGGCCATTCCCCTGCAGCAACACCATCACCCAGAACACTTCCAGCTCCTCACAGCCTTTGGCACAAATCTCTCAGGCACACCAGGCAAGAACACCACATCCAAATCTGAAGGAAAACATTTATACCACGTGCAGCCCACTCAATTGCTCAAGCTAAAATGTTGAGGGAAACAAGTCCTAGTTCACTGGGGATTCAAGGCACAGTTAAGTAGAGAAGAAAACAGCTCTTAGCTCTAAAAAACTTCCAACTAAAAACATTTGGTTTTAAATGGGAGAAAGAGAAAGCTGAGAAAGGTTTAAAACAAAGGCTTCAGCTTTCTGTATCACATCCCATGGGGAGGAAGGGGAAGGGCCATGTACCTGCACCTATCAGCAGTTTTATTTCTACAGGGGTGATCATTTGCATCAGAAAATGCTCATGAAAATAACAGTGTAATAAATTAATCAGAGCATTTCATATTTCTAGCAAAGAAAACCAGGTCAGTTGTTTGACAACCCAACAAGCTGCTTCACTGGCAAAGGATTTCAGGGAGTGCTCTGTACTGAGCTTCCAGACCAGGCAATTACTCATAGAGCTGCTCCCCCGGGCCAGGCTGCAGGAGCGCTGGGAGATGACTCGCCTCATCTCAGTTATTTTTGTTCCAAGGAATTGCTTTAGATTTGCAGCCATGAAACAACCTCTGTTGATCTGGAAAGAGGATGAACAGAGAGAGTCCTGTGGGCCTTGTCCAGCCCTGGCAGTCATTTCTGCTTCAAGGAGATCACCACCTAAGGCACTACGAGGGAAGGCCGAGGAGAAGGTTCCTGTTAGGATTCACCTCAGTATCAGCAATGGCTGTGCTGTGCATTGTGACAGAACTGTAATCCTGCCCTTCAGGCACCTCTGAAAGCTGCAAATTCAACCACACTTTGGTACAGGTGCAACACTGCACTCAGTCCAAGAAAAGACAGGTGCTAATGACCTTAAGAGATATTAAAAAAACCCCTTTAAATACTCAAACTGCAGGCTGTGGTTAATCCATGCTCAGAGAGGGGCTAGCTCGAGAAAGGAGCCAGTTGTCCATGTCAGAACAAACGCCCCAGCAGTGATGGAGGCAGCTGTCCTCCCCCCAGCCCCACGCAGGAGACACAGGCAGGTGCTACGTTACCTCATGGCTGGCATACTTATCGAGTGGCGGATGGAGTAGCCGCTGCTCGGAAGCATTTGGGACAAGGAGGAAAAAGTTAATGACAATCTGACACCGTGCAAAAGCAGCCTAACCCCGGGTCTGAAGCGCTCACTGTCCACACACAGGCTGCTGTGGACAACCCAAGTGATAGGAGGCAGCCCTCTCTCCCCTTATTTAACAGCTGCAGCTCCGAATTTAGTTTTCCAGACACGGGATAGCCAGTATTTAACTGCAACTGTGATACAAAAGTCAATCCCAGGGCACTGGTTTGTGGTAGATTTCTCAATCTGTGTCAAAAGTTTAGGCAAGGCTTAAATAACCAGCTTCCCCTTTAAGGTCTGCAAGGGCCTGGCACAGAAACAAATGCTCTTTTAGAGCCTTGAAGAGTATCTTACCTAAGGGAATGTGAGATGGAGTGAGCCCTGGGAGAGGCCACGGGCAGCAGAGAGAAAAAGGAAGGAATGGTCAGAAACTTGTGCAGAGCTGAAGACCAAATGCAGGGGCACGGTCACAGAATCATGGGACAGAAAAGTCAACTACCCAGGAGGAAGCCTCTCAAAATAAATCACAGGAGCAAGCAAAAAAAAAAAGTTTTTCATTAACTCCAGACAAGCTAAGATGTTTCTCAAAGAGCAATAACAGCACCTACATAAAATTAGAACCCAGCTGGGGAGGGGAAGGAGAAGATGTGCAACAGCCAAGCAAAACATTTTACCTACCCCCATCCATTTCTTTTACATGGTTTTTTAAAGTATTTTTTTCTAAACTGAAGGTTTTACCAAGCATCAGCTATATTGGTAGAGATACCTCCTTCCCTCATTTCCCCCTCTGGTCTCTCATACAAAGACAGCATTGCTCAGACTTCTGGTGAGGACTTGAGTAAGGGCAACCTGCAATGGATACCTGCATGTTATCTTGCAAAGCCTGCAAATCTCAAAGTTACAGTTCAGAGAACAAATGCACTACAGGTTAATAAAGACAAGATTGAAGTCATCATGTTTACCCTGTAACTTGGTTACCCATTTTTTGGATGGGATTTTGCAATGCAGTAGCATCTCAGCAGTCTCAAACAATAGACTGAGGTTTCCTACTTCTATTAGGAAGATTACCAGGATGCTCTAAAGGAGCTTCTCCTGCCAGAGCAGTGTTTTATTCCACTTAAATATAATTTTTGTCTCTGCAGTAGGAAGCAGTCATGGCAAGCTGGATGTGAAGTACTTGGCAACAAGTACAAGGGCTTTTCCTGACAGCCAGAGCTAAGATGTTGGGCTCTGTGGTTTCATTTCCCCATATATCTAAGTCAGCTCTTTGGCAGGGCAGATGCCTTGAAATGCTGCCTTTGCATGGGAAATAAATTAACTTTCTACTTACTCTTGCTTAAAGGAGAACAACACAGATAACACATCCATGCACCATGCTGCTCCACACAGAATACCACAAGCACTGGCTCCTTGTTCAGTATCTTGGCCTGGACCTAGCAGTAACCCTTTTCATCCTTCCATAAGGATTGGAAGTTTACATAAATTCCAGATTCTGCAGGCACTCTGGGTTCAGGTTAACATTTCATACTGAATTTGCTCATAGCATTATGTACAGCAGCAAACCTCATCAGACACCATGAAGTGCACAGGTGGACACAAACCCACAAAGCAACAAAAAGAAAACACTTCCAGTTTTGCAGTTTACTGGAATCAGTAAAATGCAGGAACAGAACGTCTAAAAGCCAATTTACTTTTTAACTGTAGGTGGAGATAACAGAGACATCTGCACAGGCCAAGATTTGAAAAAATCCCACCCACTGAGGTGCATTTCCTTCCCTCAGAGCAATCCAGTAGAGCATCAATGCAGCAAGCACACGGTTAGAGCATCAACTTCCCAAGGTTACAATCCACACAGCAAAATTATTTTGACCAGAATACAGCAAGTCTAAAGATTTAACATGTTACTTGTATTTAAAAACAATTTGGTCCAAGCATTTTTAACGGAATTAGGCCCACGCCCTCGGTGTACTGGAGGCTCTGTCCCACTCATCAGGCCTTCCTTGCATTTATCAAGCAGTGAAGGCTGACTAAACAAGGAAATCCCCTCTGTTATCTCAACACTTCCAGTGCTGGAAAATAAACTCGCTTTACAAGTGAATTTAGTGTAAGAAGGAAAAAAACAGAGTACAGTAATGGAGGTCAGTGTAGGCTACAAGGCCTGTAAGAGAGATTCTCTGGGAACAGAGATCATCCCACTCCTTCAGAGCAGTGATCACAGCAATACAACAGACTTCTCTCCTCGTCAGCTCTGATCACATGTCAGAACACCAGAGTTCACCTGGCAAGGGTGAAAAGTGGGACAGTTCCTGCAAAACCTTATGCTCAGAGTTAAACCTTCTTCGGTATTAGAAACAGGAAAACTTGGACGCAGCTCAGGAGATGGAAGTCTGTTTATAGATGCAGAGAAAAACTGAAAGTCCTAAAAAAAATCATTACTGTGTTCCCCCACAGGGCCACATATACAAATCCTGCTGAAATAACTTTGGCAGGGAGTCCCAAGTGATAGATAAGGCAAAAGCTGCCTCTATTTCACAACACCCAAGGTATTAGCTATAAAAAGGAATGCAGCTGTTGAAGGGGAGAAAAACCATTGCTGCAAAGGCCTGGCTTGTGCTTGGGCCAGCTGATTACATGGCCAGTTGTGACAGTGACTGTGCCAGGCCAGCTCTGCCACCAGGAGAGCACCTCAGTATCCCCTCCCTCCCTCCATCACCTGCTCCTGGGATGGCACAAACATTTCAGCAGCTGCATGACCTGCATTCTCCCAACTCAAAAACAACAGGCAGGACCAAGCCTGTTAAAACAGCTTCTGCCTGTGGCAACCCCAGTTCAGGAGTTCCCCGTGTGGTCCCAAAAAAAGCACAGTTCCCATTCCTTTGCTGCAACAGCCTGGCCAGACTGCAGAAACCAGCCCCAAATTCACTTATCAGCTTGGCAAAATGTGTTCCCACCACATATCTTGTGCCAGTATCTGTAATCTGCTGTGATTACATGGAATCTCTTTTTTCCAGCACACTAGGGAGTTTCCAGGAAAGAAAAGTTACAACTTGAACGCTGGAAAGGGTAAGAAACCAGCTAGTCCTCTGCCAAATTCAGATATGTGAGCTACTGAAAACACCAAAAAATACCCTCCAGGAACACAGTAACTACCTCACTGAGGACAGAACCAGAATAAATCAGCTCTATGTGATCAGAGGCCAACAAGTTCTTACCACTCGGATACTCCCAGCCACAGTGGAATAGGAAATTCCCTACAAAGAATGACAGCTACCCATTCAATCCAAGGTTTGAGACAGCACATTAAATACAAACTCTCAAAATCCCTCCTTAGGAACCTAGACAGGATGTACATCCAGAATTAGCTCTCAAATCCAAGAAAAACATGGTCAAGGGTTTCTGCATGGAAAATGTGGATGTTACCATTAGCGGGGAAGAAATCTTTAGCTTCAAGTTCTGAGGAGCAGGTAAATAATCAATTCCAACCTTGGGCTTTGTACAGCTGAGAAACTCACAGAGCAAGAATCCCAGCCAGGAGAACCTGTCCCTCTTGCCAGTTTGGAGAGGTTCAAATTTGCAATTATTTCAGTGGTCATCTACTTAAGGAATGGAGATAACCCCAACCACAGAGCAAATTTTTAATGTTGTCATAATCTTCTGACTCAATTGATATTTTCCAAACAACATGACATAACTGTGCCTGGAAGACATGCTCCCTTCTCCACGGAATGTCAACACCCAGGGTTTGATGCTACATGGAATACAGCAAACAGACTTTTCCCTTTTCATTTTTAATCATAACAGAGCATAGGAGGGATGACCCGTCTCTAATCCAAAGCAGTTACACTGAGAAAACACACCTCCATAACCCAGTATGAAATCAAAAAGGGAAATTTTAATTCTAATTTCTAACACATGATATAAAAGCTGCAGTGAATCCACATGATGGTAAAAGGGGGAAGGCTGCTAAAAATGTTTTGGTTTCTCCTAAACCAAATCAAACTTAAATGCCCTAGAACAGGCTTATCCTCTCAGTAAAACTTCAATAAGTGTTCAATCCGTCCTAAACTACAATGCACAGGGCCACACAGAAGGTGGCAGTCCATCAACAGCAACGTGCTGCCAACTAAGCAGAAAAATGGAAGAAAGCCTAGTTATTGTCTAAAATCCAGTTCCTGTTTGAAACCAAGATCAAAGCCCCAGAGTGCAAAGCAGAAATCTTACCTCATGTCACCAAGCTTCCTGCTGATAACAGAACCTACATTGGAAAGGGCTGCTGAAGTCTTCTGTCCCGCCTGGGAAAGGGTTTCCTGGGTCTTCTTATAACTACATGGAAAATAAATCATAAATTGAGCTAACAGGTTGGATCCAAAAGTGTCCCCCCTCATTTTGAAAAAGGACCCCATATTAAGGGAAAGAAGCTGGGTTAGTGAGCTGCACTGACTTCACTGAAAGAGCCACTTCCAGATTTGCATATATTCAAATGCCTGAAGTTTTACAAAAGCAGCAAGTGTAGGATTAACCTTTCCATACACTCACCTTATACTTCTGACCATATGTTCTTAAATCTAACAAACATCTGCTAAAAACCAAAGCAAAACCAATTTTTCCACATGGAAGCTCTAACACCACAGCACTGTAGCCTAATTGCAACCATCTTTTCGTGTCCTCAAGAAAATAAATCTAGGAACCTATTCCATACTATCATTTCAGCCTGGAGGAAGCCATAGCATTTGTTGTGGTGTTATGTTTTGGAGGAAAGAGGCAAGAAGCAAGATCATCACCATACAGAAAAGAAATGCAGGAATCAGCATTAGCTCTACAGCAGCAGTTGAGAAATAAATTGGTAGAGAAGTTTCCTATCAGTTACCATTAACCACAATAGGTAAGAAGTCTGACAGCTTTTATTTGTCAGCTGATTATTTGAGTTTATACCTGAGCTGGAGACACTCGAGAACCTTGTTTCCTTCAGATGAGACTAATCTCAGGAACAAAGATTCTTTGTGTCACTTTCATTAATTCATTCTCTCTAAACTATTCTACAGTTGATGATTAACATCTAGATTTATGTCATTCTTCAGACTACAAAGAAAAGACTCAGGCGGAAAAACAAGCTCAACATTTTAAACTTTTCTTATTCCAAATATTTCAGCTTGAGATTATTTTTTTGCCTGGTGAGGACATTTAGGAGAAGGGCATTATAAACAGCCTAATGTTCTCTCATGCCTGAGCTCCCCTGGCTACAAACACCACGGTGACAGATGACTTACTCACATCTCCCTCTCTCCAGGCAGGAGTGCATGGACAGCACCACAGCACACAAAATGGATTTGAGCAATTCCAATTACAACATGTCATTTTGTTGGTTTTTTGGGGTTTTTTTTAATACCACAGCCAAGTATTTCTGAATCATGAATATACACAAGACTTGGTCAGAACAGGGCAAAACTGCACCAGCTTTTCTCTCCTTCTTCTTGCTTCTCACAGAGAATTCCTATAACCTACTTATTTTTGAGACAAATTGTTCTTGAAGTCAACAGCTCCAGAAGGACCTGAACATGCCCCACCAGCACGGCCTCAACACTGCCTCTGCACAGCACAATTTTATGCACTTCAGCACAGTTTGGGAGTGAACTGATCAGCACCAAGGCTGCTTGATCTTATACAGTTCCTATTGCAACCACTGTGTTTGAGGAGGATCTCAATCCCTGCCTTCAGCAGCCAGGCTCCTCCCTGGCTGAGCCCTGTCATGGGATTTGATTTACAGCTGCCTAACAAACATCGAAGACCTCGTGCTCACCAAAGTATGCAGGGCTGACTCTACGACTGCTTGGCACTCAAAGCTCAGCACTGAGGAATGGTTTACAGCCTCAAAGGACACCATCAGTGTCCATTCACACTGCAAAACTCCAGGTATTGTGCCCAGCTTCAGCAGGTAATAGCCAGACATTTACCAGTGTTTTCCACGTGTGACAGCAGAGTTTTTAAAATAACCAAGGAACAAGCACTTGGGAGCTGCTGCTTCTGCCTGAGTGTGTTTCTTCCTCCAGCACTACTGCTTGTGCTGGCACAGCAATCTAGATCAAGGCAACGATCTGGATTAAATACAAACTTGGAAGCAGAAAAAAGCAGCAGCTGGATCAGATGGCCAGCCTAGTCCTGCATCCACAGCTCCCACACACACGTACACACCTCACTGCTGCCAGGCAGGAGGCAGAGCCAGGGAAGTACAGGGAGATGAGAAGCTCTGTAACCCAGAACTGCCACCAGACACACATGTGCAGCTGCAGCTGTGACAGCCAGGGATCAGCTTATACAAGGCTTTAATGCAACTTAACTACACCCAGCCCTGACCTAGAAGTTTCAGCTTTTCTCCTGCGAGTGCCACAGCCTGGTTCTCCATGGGTGTAAATTTCTTCCCTTAGCCCTAGCACAAAGCACAATGGAATAATCCAAATCTGGGAGTAATAAATATAAGCTCTGGCTAATACCCCGCTTTACTCACAGGCAATTGGCTGCAGCAGAAGCCACAGAGATGATCTCTGCCCTGTGCTATTCATCCCGTGGTATTCCAACATTTCACTGCACCCCTCTCCTGTAAACCTTGACAGGAAGGAGTGAAATCTGCACCCACAAATCCTCCATTATCCATTAACACCAGCTTCCTCTCACTTGCTTTTATCCAGCAATCACCACTTGAGCTGTCTGGCTAAAGACACAAACCATGTAAGTCACCTCACATTGTGATTACAGTGAAACTGGATCTGGGAGCAGACTGGGGTGGTTTTTGCCTGTTTATGTACTGCTTACAGAGGGAAAGTCTGTGGCAAGCACCAGGAAATTCCACAGCACACAAAAGCACCCTAAGGTCAGGAGTCAGGTCCATTCCCAGTTCACCCAAGAGCCTTGTCAGTTACAGAGCAGAGCAGCTTTTAAACAGGAAAGAGATCCATTTGCATAAAAACCACCGAAACATACTAATAAAACCTCACCCTGGGACTTCTTGAACTTGCTTTTTTGCACTCACTGAACTTCGAAGCAGTAGAAATTCTGATTGATTCCTGAAATGTCACTGGAATCTTTCAATCCCCCTCACATCTCTGTTTCAGTCTCTACCTTGCCAGCACTGATTGTCACTCTGTCCAGTGCCAAAGCAAGCAGGAAAGCTAAGGTGCCACAGCTCTTCAGGCCCTAAGTGCTCCACAAAAGCACATTTCCGCCACATTTCTGGTGCCTGTGAAGTACAAGGAAACAGAACCAGAAGTTTTCTACTCTAGCAGGCACACCCAGGGAGGGACCCTGAACACAGCTGGAGTCAGCCACTGTCTGCAAGCACAAAACCCAAGGTCGCTCTACTTGGCAAGTGAAATGGTGACAGTTTACAGCTTCTTAATCTTGAAAACACAGTTGAAAGTAGACCTGCATGCTTCAAAGTTTTCTCTGCTACTCCTACATTTTATCTCTGCTCCTCTTTCACCCGAGTTAGGAAGAAAACCGTGCACGCACACATGGGGCTGATAACCAGACAGCTCCAAGGACTGCATTTTATACCCACTCCAGAGAACAGGAAAAGCTGGCTCACATCTAACACCTAACTCCTCAGTTTAAATCAGCTCAGAAAATAATGACAAAACCTACCTGCTCCCACTGCAGCACTATAAGGAGGTGGGAAAGGCGCAGTGAGAAGGACAAAGGCCAACTTCTGTGATACCCTTCCATAATTTAGTCCAGATGAGCATTTAATTTCAGGCATTTAGTAAAAGCGCATCTAAGAGAGATTTGCATTCATCAACTGGAGTAGAACAGCTGTGAGGCTTAAGCTGTTTGAGTCTATTTGTGGCCCCAACATGACAGGAAGCTGCCCTGGACACTACAGCTCTATCCTCATCAGGTACCACAGCAGAAAGCAAAGCTCCTGCTCCCTGCAGAGCATGTTGGGGTAACAAGAAAGTCAGTCTGGCTATTCCACAGCTTCTCAGCTGAAGGTGTAACATGTGGCACACAGGTCTCAGCTACTCAGGGGTTTCAGCCCGTTCCTGAGACCAGGCAGGCATTTATAGAGTATCACTTGGATACTGACCTGAGGAAAAGCTCCCTCTCCCAGCAGAGGCATTTATTGGGTTAAAAAAGTTAAAGCTAGGAAAGAGAAATGTCCAGGTAGATCTAGTGAAAGCAGAGGGCTGGGAGCAGGGGCACAGCACAGTTAGTAGCAGCAGACTGGCAGAGGAAAGCATTTGTTAAGGCTGAAGGTTAAGACACTCACGCTTCTGATTGGGTTAATTTTTCATTCCAGTCCTCCAGTGTGCTGCTGGCTGAAAGATATCTACAAACACAACTGAGGTTAGAGACAGCTCCACTATTCACTAGGGATGCTTCTTCTGACACTTTCCACATTATCAGTGACTCTTTACACTTATAGCATCAGAGGCTTTATTTCTCTGCCAACAGCTTCAGCCTCTCCGGTACAGCCAGAAGGAGAAGAGCTGTTTGAGAGGCAGGGAAACACCTAAGCCCCAGTTTCTTTTGTTTAAGCATGTTCAAACACTGAGCACAAAGGAACAAAGCCTGCAGTTTAAAAGGTGTCAGGAAATCAAAAACTTTGCATCTTCTGCTCCCTTCCTACATGCTCTGTTGCTGGTCTGTATTAAAAGCACAGAGCAGAGAACTGATCTTAAGGCAAAAAAAAAATCAAACTGCCACACTCAAAGATGTATTTTACCAATACAGCAGGAACCAGACGAACAATTAAACTTTTGTTTTTCAGTTCTTTAGAAATTATGTTTCTCTATATAAAAACAGTACCTTAAGGGTTTTGACAACTAACACTGCAGGTACAGAACACACACACCACAGAAGGTGGCTGCTCCCACCTCAGACAGAACACAGAGGTGCTCAGAGGAGGGGACTTATCACCGAGAATTCACTTGTCCCAATTAGATCACTGCCACCTTGCCTAATGATGTGATGCTCCCAATCCACATTTTCCTCTTAGCTAAATAATCTCCTTCAACACAAGACAAAGGGAGAGAAACTTCAGCACAAAAAGCAATCAAGGGCTCCTTAGGTTCAGCTATGCAGCAGGAATCAATGACTCGTGTCTAATATCAATGGAGCTCTAATATAATTAAAGAATATATTCCAGCAGCAAAAGCAGCCAGATGCTCTTTGTCTGCATTTGTCACCTGCTTGGATACACAGCAAAGATTAAAATTCATGGATTTCTAGTGCTGACACTGGGAAAAGGGTTGCACACCAATGCAGCAGATTCAGAAGCTCATGAACAAACTGGCAGTTGCACAGCCCCTAATTCCAGCTATGGGGAAGCACCTCCAGCCACTTCTCTCCCAGGGGCCATACAGAAAGGCAACAGTTAAACTGATTCCTACCACATGATGAGAAGAGAAATAGTTTCACAGTAAAGGTAGAGGTTCCCTAATAAGACACCTGAAACAACAGACTAACCTAACAATTACCAGCTGAACGGAAATTGTGGTTAAACTTTTATGTCCCCCCCACACCTTTTTTTTTTTTTTTTTTCCCTACAAAATGTGGTCTGGTAACTGATTGGAATTTTTCTTCTGCAATAGCAAGACCATGACAGAGATGATGGCAGTAACATTTACACATCTCCTCTGCAACTGAGGGATGTTTCTAGCTGGGAGCCAGGCATGCTGGAAGTACCAATCCTGCTTCACCCTGCCTCCAGCTCCCAAACAAGCCCTGATGCCTGGGAGAACAAGGAGCAGCACAAATCAGGGAAGGCAGCCAGGAACAAGGAGGTGATGCTGAGGAGCCCAAGGCACTCACAAGTCAGACTGTGTCACTTTGTCATTCCACTCTCCAAGTTTCTCAGATGTTTTCACATAACTAGAAACAGAAAGTGTTAATGAATATAACTTTAATATTCATTTTTTAGAAGACAATGACACAGATTCCACTGACAAAGAAATAACATAAATGGGGCAAGGACAGAGGAGGGAAGATGAAGAAAAGAATAAATAGCAAGATGAACAGCTCAATGATCTGCTCTGCAGTATCACTGTCAATAACTCCAAACCCCAGTTAAGTTAGGAGACTTTTGAGCCTGAACGATGCCTCCATGGGCACCCAGAGTCCCTGACATCCAGTGAATGGACAAACTTACCTTATGGACCCTGCTTTTGGCACTGTCAGCACAGCAGTGACCATACCCTTAAAGCCTGTTCAGGAGCAGTCTCACTTCACATATTTAGGACAAGATGACTCCAGTGAAGCACACTAATACCACAGATTTTTTTCCTAGGAAGTGCAGGCTGTTAATTCAGGCTATACAACCCAGGGAATGCTTCTGAACTGGCACAAGCTGTGAAACAGCTTGAACTTCTCTTTGAGCCTGAGTTCAGAACAAGGTAGCAGCTGCCTGTGCCTCAAAGAATGGGCAGAAATAGGCAAACTGAACCAGTGAGTGTGATCCAGATCTCTCACACCGTGGGGAAGAGCAGCCAGCAACAATTTATCCTGATCACGGACACGAAAGTCCAGTTTAGGCAGACACAAAAAGGATTTTTTTAGGCGTCTTTTACTCCAAAAACCCATCAGAACAGAAACCTCCAGCCACTCAAAAGAGCTCTGGAATACCCTGCTGGGAAATGTCACACAGAGCCCTAGTTAAACACACGTGTGTGACAAGAGCACTTACGCGTTGGAGACTTGGACATCGTGCCAGCTTTTGGACAGGTTTTGCTTCAGCCCATCCAAGGGAGTCAGACCCAGCTTCCTCTTCAGCTCTCCACAGTGCCTCTCTTTGGCAGCCAGAACTTGTCTGAGAGTACCAATTTCTTCTTCAACCTTAGAGAAAGGCAGAGGTCTGTCTCAAATCACAGTTTAGTTAAAAACTGTAAATTAAAACAAATTTTTACCTCCCTCGAAACCAGCAATATTTCATTAACATTAATTTTAAAAACTGGGAGGAACATCAGATGAATTACTCAACTCAACATGAATGGTGTTGGAATGGGAGGACACTCAGACTCCATGGGACTGGTGACTTAGTGATGCTGAGATGAACAGAACCCATTCCTTGCATTGTAATTTCAACAGCAGACACGATTCAGTCGCCAAACCTTATTAACTAAGATTTTATCTTATGTATCTTTTCCTCTGAAGTCTTTAAAGCAAAGAGCTTTCCTCAGAGATTTTTCTTACAACACTTTCAAAGTACTCTGGAGCTGCTTCCAGGAAGAGTGGGCTCATTTCTACCTTAGCTGCAGCTCAGCAAGCCCTGCACGACCACCCAGAGCAGCAAAATCCTCCCCTGCCACAACCTGCAAGTCAAAACACCACCACAAGATTCTCACACGAAGGAAAGGACAGTGGAGAAACAGCTGCAACTATCTTCAGCCACGTTTCAGACAGAAATGATAACCTGGCCTTCAAACCCCAAAAGGTGCTCAAACTTTAGGATGTTACATTAAAACCCCTCAGCTCTTTGAAAGCATACAGGCACCAAAAGTAGTTGCCTGTAAAGTGTAATAAATAATCAAGAGAAAAAGCTAGGGGAAAAAAGCTCATTGAGTGCTCCAATGTTTCAGTTTCCTACGGAAAAAATGGCTTTATTTTGCTTAGTATTTGCCTGAAGTGTTTTCTTACTTCACATGGAACTAAAATCCTACACTGAGCTCATGGCATCAAAAGCCACTTATTTCCTCAGAGCTCTAAATTAGGCTGTTCTGGGAAAGTGCAAACAACACACCGCAGCGTTTGAAGTACCTGCCAGCTTTGTGCATTTTAACAATTAGCTGAGAGACCCAAAGGTAACACTGCAAAATTAAAGACCAAAAAAAAAAAAAAAAAAAAAAAAAAAAAAAAAAAAAAAAAAAACCACCAAACCCCAACAAGAAAACACCCAACCCTGCCCCCGCGGCTCCCGCTCGTTCCTTGCCAGCAGCACACGAGCGGGGCACACGCTGCCAAACCAGACCGAGCCCCCCTCACCTTGGCGAGCTCGGCTCTCAGCTCCTCCTCCTCGGCCAGAGTCAATCCCTCGGGCGCAGCGCCCCGGGCCGCGTTATCCACGGGAACATCTGTCATGGCATCCGCCAGCAGACCTTTGTTGGGAGAGTTAAGGTTGATATCTGTCGCAGACAAGGAGCAGAGGGCACTGAATAAGCAGGCGGCAGGCGAGGCGCGTTATGCAAAGCAGGGCGGGGGGAGGCAGAGCTGCGGGAAGGGGAGGGGAGGA
>VXBQ01007934.1:58005-75170 GCA_013400175.1 Phainopepla nitens | reverse complement strand
AGGATGCGGGGCATGGAGGGAGAGGAAGCGCCGGAGACAGCTGCACAACATCTGGCAGCGGCGCGGCCCCCCGGGACCCCGAGGCAGCCGAGCACGGGGGGGCCGGGCCAGCGCGACGCTTCCTGCCACCCCTCCGCTGCCAGATGTGCCCCCCGCTCCCCCCGGCCCTGCACCCCCACCCTTCCTCCCCGCCCGACGTGTTGGACGTGCCCAACACCTGCTTCCAGCTCAGCCCCAGTTCGCCGGCGCTCCCAGGACCCCGCGGTCCCCGCAGCGCCCAGGGGACACGCGGCCCCGTCCCCTTTGGCATCCCCGTCCTCTGATGGCCTTCCCGGCTCCCGCGGGGCGGCCTGGGGGGAGCGAGCAGCGCGTGTCCGCAAATGGGGAGCGTTCCCCTCCGTGGCACTGCGGTGCCCCTGCCCAGCTCAAGCCCGGGTATCCAGCAGCCCCGGCCCCAGCAGAGCAGGGCAGGGGGTGCAGGACCCCCCCATCCCGGCCGGCACTTCCCACCCGATCCCTCCTGCCCCGAATCCCTCCGCATGCAGGCTGGCCGGGGCAGGGAGCTGCCCATTGCGCGGCCCCAGCAAATAGCTGGGTAAGGCTGAACAGCAAGACAGGATTAGCCGCGGGCAGGGAAAATAGCCTCTCCCTTCAAAAATAGCTTCCTGGGATTAAAAATAGCCAGAGGTCCCGGAGCTGTGGCTGCGGGGGGACACAGGCACCAGCTGGGCCGGGCCACCCGCTCCCTTGCCGGGGGACAATTAGGGGCATTATGGAGAGCTTAGGGCTGCTCGGAGCCATCTGGTCACAGGCAGAGCCCCTCGGCACCGTCCCTGCAGCCGGGCCAGGCCCCTCCAGGTGATCTCGTGAGCCCCATGGTGGGGATGGTCCCCAGATCCTCGTTATTCCCCCTTCCAGGCAAGCCATGTGGTGCAGCTGACATGCTGGAGGGAAGAGATGGTATCCAGAGGAACCTGGACAGGCTGGAGAAGTGAGCTTGTGCTGTGCAGAGGAGTCTATAGAGATGCTCCAAAAGCTGGAGAACCTCTGCTCTGAGGACAGGTTGAGAGAGCTGTGGGCATTCAGCCTGAAAAAGAGGAGGCTCTGGGGAGACCTTAGAGCCCCTTCCAGTAGCTAAAGGGGCTCCAAGAGAGCTGGGGCCCTTGGACAAGTGCCTGAAGTGACAGGACAAGGGGCAATGGCTTCAACGTGGCAGAGGGCAGGGATAGACGGGATATTGGGAAGAATTTTTTCTCTGTGAGGGTAGTGAGGCACTGGCCCTGCAAATCTGCCTCTGCCCCATATTTGCAAGTGTCCAAGACCAGGCTGGATGGGGCTTGGAGCAACCTAAGACAGTGGAAGCTGTCCCTACCTGGGGCAGGGGTTGGAATAAGATGAGTTTTAGTGTCCCTTCCAATCCAGCCCGTTCTGTGAAGACTCCAGGGAGGTTTTAGACTGTCCCAGAGCACAGAGCAGGGGTTTCCCTGTGGGTTGGATGGGGCAGGGGCAGGTGAAGTCCAGCTTGTGTGGGTGTCCCATGACATGGGGACTGCCCCACATCCCTGGCACTGGAAACCCCCAGCCTGGGGCAATGCTGGGACACGGCCAGGCACCCTAAATTCCAGCCAGCCCCGGGGTTTTTCCTCTGTGTCACAGGAAACTGGCACCATCAAAGGTGGCCAGCAGTTCCTGGGCTGGAAACGTGGAGCTCAGGTTCTTCCTGAAAACTCCAGCACAGGCTGAGCCCTGGGTGCCACAGCACTGACAGGTAGGTGGCTGCAGTATCACCACCACGTTGGGGACCAGAGACAAAGGTGGTCTCAGCGATTCCTTGAGGGACAAGGACCAAAAGCCACCAGCGAGCACTCTGTCCCTGCACAGGCAGCACTGGGAGGTTTGACATTTTCACCTCCACCTCCTGTTTTCTGCTCTCCTCCCACCCAGCGCTTGGAAATGGCTCCTCTTTCTCTCCCTGCTTTTCTTCCCGCATTTCCCCTGGCTGCGGGCTTTACACAACCTCTCCCGGTTGGAGAAGGAGAGCAGAGACCTCCTCCCACTCCGATGGGAGCGCTGGGTGTGCTGGGGCTGGTGCGAGTCTCTCAGGTGGAGAGATTTTAGCAGGAGCCTTGTAAGGAATAAATCCTCAGTCCCTGGAGTCCCAGGAAAGGGCGAGTCCTTGGATCGTGTCGCTGCAGCCAGAAAGATGCGTGCGGAGTGACAGCGGGGACAGCTGGGGGGAATGGCAGTGTCCCAGTCTGGAGAGGAGACAGCCACCCTCGGGGAGCAGCGGGGTGGGGTGGCCTGTCCGTGCCCCCCCATCATCATCAGCTCCATCCGTTCGCAGCCCCCCTCTGCCCCCGCCAGCATTATCCAGCTGATCCCGCTCGCAGCCTCCCTAAGGCACTTACAGGGGTTAAAAACAGCAACTGGCCCAGCCCTGACCCCAGGGGACCCTCCGAGTCCCCAGCTCCCTTGGGGTGCTGGCACTGACCCGATGCAGGGGGGGCACTCTGTGCGTGTGTGCGTGTGTGTCCCCCATTCCAGGACACCTCCTGGTCACCCCATCCCAGCTGGGTGGTGGGAGCACACGTGGGGTGACCCCCCCATCACAGACAGAGACGATGGGTGACATTAATGGTGCTGGGGGCGCTGTGGCAGGGGCCGTTCGCTGCAAAGGGGGGCAAGGGGGTGCCACAGCACCCAGCTGGTGCCCCCTTCCCGGCGCCCTTCTCCCTGCCTTCCCCAAAATCCCGCCCGAAGGCAGGGAGATGAAAGCGGGGTCACGCTGCCCTGCCTACCCACATCCTTCCCGCACATTCCTCTCCCTCCTTCATCTCTCCGGGGGTGCCCGTCCGCGCTCGGCTCCGCAGCAGCCCAGGCTGGAGGAGACCTTGGCGTTTTCCCCTCTGTTAAAAATAGCCTGAGATTTATTTTCTGGCAGCATGGAAAGCCCCCGGGGCGGCCGAGAGGAAGCAGCCGGGCTGGGGCAGGCAGGGGCGGCGGGGGGAGAGCGCGGAGGGCAGGAAATAACCCCCGGCAGCGGCTGCCCTGGACGGGGAGAAGGCTCAGATGCGAGCAGTGTGTGGTTCATGTGGAAACTCCCAGGACAGCAGCCACAGCTCCGGCCCTGAGCATCCTGAGCTCCGGCCAACTGCTCCCCTCGGCCAAGGTCGGACAGGGCTGGGAACAACCTGGCCTAGTGGAAGGTGTCCCTGCCCATGGCAGGGGTTGGAACGAGATGAGTTTTATGTCCCCTACAGCCCCTCTGAACTGCTCCCAGCACCCCAGTCCCCCTGCCCAAATCTCGGGGTTTGTCCTAACCCAACCCCATGTCCCCACACCTTTTCTGACACCATCCCCACCTGCGAAATACAGAGGGGAGGTGGGATGCTGTGGAAGTCCCCAGGACGCTGAGGGAGCCCTGGGATGCTGGCAGCCAGGAGGCAGGGAGGGCAGGGAAGTGCCATGCCGAGGGAGCACTTTGCTTGCCACCATTCCCTGCCCCGCTCCCCTTGGGTCTGTCCCAAACCACTCCCAGAGCGCTGGGCACTTGGTTTGGTCTCTGTCCTCCTCCATGACCCTGCATGGCCGTGCCTGGAGTGGAGGTGGCAGCTGTCTGCACACAAACCACACAGAGCTCCGTGCTGCTCTCCTCCTCCTCCCGGCATTTCACTCCAGGGGTTCCCACCCAGCCTCCAAGGATGCTCTGAGTGCCTCTGCCAGCGTCTGCCTCCCATTGTCCTCCTGCCTCAAGCAGGATGAGGGGACAGGGCTGCCCCCACTCCTGGCTGGCACTTCCCGTGTTGCTGAAGCATTCTGTCCATCCCTTGCCTGCAGACCCACTCTCTGAGAGCATAGGACCCCCTCCTGTGCCGTGACCTCCCTCTGCTTCCCAGAGGGACCAGTTCCCGTTTCCTGGGGACCTTTTGGTTCTTGTCCCCCTTCCCCGGACCTTTCGTTATCAGCCTCACTATCATTTCCTCCCTGTCCACCCACCTGCTTATTTTAGCTGCTTCTTCCTTCCTCTCAGCTGCTTTTGGAGCAGAATCCGTCCCCGCTCCCCTCCGGCAGCCCCCAGCCCGGCCACACCACCCCGTACCCGCCGCAGCGCCGGGGTCCCGCCACAGCCCGAGCGGGGCCGGCAGCGCGGGGTGCCAGGACGGGCTGCCCGCGGGCACAGCTCCCTGCCCGCCGGCCGGGGATGGAGGCTCTAATTGAGGCAGGATCCTGCCGTCTCTCCTCGGCTAATTGCAGCCTGCGCTGCCCTGCCAGGCTCCCTGGCTGGCCGGTCCCTCCCCGCGCTGCCTGCGCTGCCTGGCCTCTGCCTGAACCCTGCCTGCGGGCTCTGCCCGCGCCCGGCCTGCCTCCCCCGGCCGGCTGCGCCTTCTGGAACGCTCCACCCTGCAAACCGGTTTGCAAGGAAGCATCTTCCATCAGGGAAAAACCGATGGGTCACATCCCCGCTGCCCCGCCTGCGCCCTGCCCGCATTCCCGCATCCCTCCCTCATCCCCACACCCTGCCCGCATTCCTGCATCCTTCCTGCATCGCCGCATCCCCGCATCCATCACAGCGTCCCAGGAAGCACCCAACGCCTCTCCCCCAGCCGACCCTCAGTGATTAAATCCCATTCCCAAAGCCAGGCTGTGATGCTCCATCACAGGAAGCTTTAAGGCGAGGGTTGGCAGAGCCAGCAGCCAGCGCTGACCCCGCCAGGGACACCCCAGGGCCCGCCACCCCTTTTCCCTCGATCATTAGCACCCCCGGGCCTAGCTCCCAGCAGCGCTGTCCCCATTCCCGCCGTGTTCCGGAGTGCGGGGGCTGCCAGGGAGGGCTCCCAGCGTGGCGCTGCCAGCGGAGCCGGGAGATGTCGGCAGCTCGTTATTTATTTAAAGCTCCATCTTTGCGGGGAGTGCCTGTCCTGCAGGAGGGATCCGGCTGCCAGGGAGGGATCCGGCTGCTGGGGAGGGATCCAGCTGCCAGGAGGAACGCTGGCCAACAGCCACGCTTGCAGGGGCTTTTCTCCCTGCCCAGGGCTGGGCAATGCCCCCTCGCCCCGGGGGAGGACACAGCCCCCTTTGCAGCCACCTCTCCTCTTGCCTGGCACCAGCCATCGAGGGCCATTGATTGGGGGACACGCTTCCCAACACCCCTGCTGTCACCCTGAGCCGACGAGTGGGGTTTGGCCTCGGCACCGCAGTGGCTCAGTCCCTCAGTGGTGACAGGGATGTGTGGCTCGGGCGCCGTTTCCAAGGTAACCCTGGATGAGCTCGGCCTCCGCATCCCTCCGTGTCCCCGCATCCCTCTGGCCCCTGCCTCCCGCAGTCCCCCGCACCGAGGAGCCTCCCACTCAGCGCGGTGGGGGCTTGGTCCCTCCAAGGATGGGGATAGGGAGGGCACCGACCACAGGGAGGAGGGATAGGGAAGTGGAGAGGTACAGGACATCCCTCCCCTCCCCGTTCCCAGCACAGCCATCCCCTGGGCATGGGTGTGTATGACCTATTCCAAAGACAGGACCTCAAGGACCTCGGGTCCAGGTCAGGGTGTTCCCGTCCTCCCTCCTGGAGCACCTCCCAGGGAGAAAACCAGAAATAGAATCTGCGGTTCCCCACCCTGCCCTGGGCAAGAGGCCATGGCCACGGGTGGGAGCGCGCCCCGAGTCCCGTGGGATACCCTGGATGAAATCCCTCCCCAGACACCTCCTGTCCATGAGGGATGGGCTGAGGGGGCAGTGCAGTGGGTGCAGGGGTCCATGGGGGTCCCAACCCAGGGAGGTGGGGGATGGAGTGAGAGACATGTGGGTGCTGTCCCAGTTGGAACATGATGGGAGGAAACCTGGCCAGGCTGGGAGCCTGCCTGGGCTGCCCAGTGCCTCGAAAAAAGCCAGTTTGGATGTATTCCAGGGGGTCACCCTGTCCCTCCAACCCCCGCTGTGCCCCAGGCCAGTGTGGCAGCACTGAGCCATTCAGCACAGACGGGTGCTGCAGCCCCCCACTCACCTCCCCACCTTTCCCCATCCAACCAGGATGAACATCCCCAATTTTCCACTAATCCTGGCTTATGTTAAACAAGCCTTTCAGGGTAGGCAGCCAGGGCTGGAGAAGACTGGGATGCTCCGCTGGGAATGGCACAAAGGGGCTCAGCAGGGGTGAGATGTTCCCAGGGGGAAGCAGAGCTGCAGAGATGATGCTGGACTCATTTCCCCTCGCATTGGGAGGCCCAGGGGGGCTGTGGGGAGCACAGGAGACTGGCTCCCTGACCCTGGCCCACCGGCTGCTGTGAGGAGGGGAAGCAGCTCCTCTGCCAGGATGCTGCCAGCCCGCCCTGGGCACTGTTTCCATCGCAGCCCTCCCTTCTCCATCTGCTCCTGCCGGCTTCTCGGGGCTCTCCTGCACGGGGCCACCGACAGCAGCGATTTCTTATTACAAATATGTTCCGGTCCATCGCCCCCCAGATCTGCATCCCTGGGACCTGTGTGATGAGGAATTCGATTTCTCGCTGTTAATGACTTTATGCCAGCAAAGGGCTTTGAAGATGTAATGCTCTGTATAGGAGCTGAGCATCATTTTTATTATTGATTTCACTCCCAGCCCCCGAGATGCTGCTGGAGGACACAGACCTCTGGGTAAAGCCTCTCAAATCCTTGGGGAGGTAGTGGGGAAGAATATGCAGAGAAGGAGAAATCCCTCCCCTGTGGACAGACATCTCTGAAACGCTTCCAGGTCTGTGCCCTTCCAAGAGCAAACCCCACACACACAGCAGCACAGCAAACCTCTCCTTGGGGTGGAGAAGGGGTTGGATGACAACCCCCCACATCAGGGCCGGGGCAAGAGATCTGAGTCAGCCATTAACAAAATGTCATCCTGCCACCCTGCCCCAGCCTCAGCCGAGCCCCAGAGTCCTGGCATCATGAGGGACCCCGAGCTGTGAAGGACCTGGAGCAGCAGAGGTCAGGGTCAGGGTGGGGCCGTGGGTTTGGAAGCAGCAGGAAGAGCGTCCGGAGCCTTTTATCAGCCTTGGATGGTGGCAGCCACACAAAGGTCCTTGACGGGCTCTACATGGCCCTGTCCCCACACGCCCTCCCCAGGGACCGGCTGTGCTGGCAGCTGCCCTTCTTTGAGAGCAAACATGGGGTGGGTGTGACTGCTGATCCCACTGGAGCAGGATGTGGCATAGGATTCCCTGCCTGCACCCACCACTGGCTGCCCTGGGCTGAGCCTGGAGCTGCTGAGATGCTCCACGGACCCCTTGGGCTTTAAACACTGGGGAGGATTTCCTGCCAGCAAAGGGCACCGCTGTCCCTTGGCCCGGACTGTTCCTGGCCATGGGATATTCGGGAAACGCCTCCCTAGTTCCCCACTCCAGGGGCCACCCGTGGTCATTTCCCGTGGTGGGAACTGGAGTGGGTGTGGGGTTCACGTCTCCCTGCCAGCACCCAAATGGGGAAATGCCACGCTGGGAGAAATCACCGGGAAATGCACAGCTGAGGGCTAATTATCGGCAAGGGAAGGAAGTGGGGAGGGAGATGCTGTGCTGGGGCCGAGGGTGGGGAGAGGAACCGGGCTGCTCCCAGCTCTGCCACTGACTCACCGGCAGCCCTGGGAAAGCCACCTCGCTCCATGGTTACTAAACACAGCCATCGATAACGCCCTTTGGCAATCACGCCCCAGCAATCCGATCCCGGGATCAGCATCCCTCCCTCCTGGGTACCACTTCAGGGATGCTCTGGTGGTCTCGGGGCTGCCAAATGGGACTGGCAGAGATGTCATCGTGTTGGGGAGCGTGGTGAGGACACAACTGCGATCTGGCATCAGGAAACGGCTAAAAAACTCAGGTTAAGAAAAAATACAGAAACTAAGCAGAGCCCCACTTTTGCTTCCTGTTTTGGGGTCTCCATCTCTGCCACCAGGCACTGCCCCAGGGCTCCAGTTGCAAGAGGCTGATGTCACCTCGGTGCTGGGGACATGGCTCTGGGCATGCACTGTTCTCAGAAGGGGGGTGCCCAGAGCTCACTTGGTGTTTGGGGGATTTTCGGTGGAGTTCCCGTGGGTCCTTTCTCACGGGTTGCTCCTGCTGCGGGCACAGCCAGCACTGCAGGCAGCACAGGCCTCCTGCCCAGGACAGGAGCACCCTTGGACACATCAAGGCTGATTTCTGGGGTCTGAGGAGGGAGCTCAACCGCCCCCCAAGCAGCAAACACTCCCCAGGGCACGCAGAGGGGGCCGGGCACTGACCCATTTATCAAGGTCACGGCTGTGGGCAGCGCAAAGCAGAGGCGATGTGACTATTTCGGTGAGCTGAGGGAACTTCACTGGCCTGATTCCCATAAATAAAACATGCAGGGAACAGCCCCTGCTCTGTCCTATTAATTCTGGACCCCAGGGGCCTGGCTCTGTGTGCATTCAGCAGCTCAGCATCGCCTGCTCTACTCTCCTCTCCAGAGCCTGGCTGCGCTCAGGAAGGCTTGAAACCCCTGGTTTCCACAAAACGCCGAGTGTGAGTGCTCTGAGGGCACTTTATGGAAAATCCATTTGTTTTCTCAGGCACAGAGGGAGCTGGGAAGGATGCTGGTGTGTGGGTGGGTTGGAGAGCAGAGTACAGCTCCAACATGCTGCAGCCCCCAGCCCAGCTCCCCTGTTTTAAGGAGCTGGAGCTGTTTCTGCTTCCCCATCTCCCAGCCCTTCCCCAGCACACCTTTGCCTCCCAGCTCTCCAGCAGCAGCCATGGCTCTCCATGACTGGTTCCTCCAGCCCCTTACAGAAGGCATTAACAGAACAAGGGAGTTTAATTATCTGGGTTTTCTTCCAAGAGGGCATGAACCTGTCTCTCCCTTGAATTTATCAAAAGCTGCCAGATTTTATCTCTTGATTTCAATTTGCTTGTGATGGTGTTTTCTGCACCGGGGGCACCGTGTCAGCAGCTCCCTCCTCTCTCACCACAGACACAGTAAATGATCTCACTCTGTGGCAGCGAGTCCTGGGTGCTTTCTCTGACACCCATGGGTGCTCACACTGGGTTCACATCCATTACTGACCATGGCACTGCCCACCCAGCAGGGCCTCAGAGCAAACCTGGAGTGATGCCAGCGCTGGGAGCGCGTCTTGCCCTGGGGCTCTGCTGAGATCCACGGCCCCACCAGTCATACCCAGAGATGAAGGGCCCCCATTTTCAAGTGACTCAGACTCACCCTTCCTTCCTCAGGAAAACCTGTGATCAGATAAAGCCATCAAACTATCTGGTGAGAATAAACACGCTGCATCTGCACGGATGCAGGCTGTACCCCCGCTAACCCTGCAGAGCCCGGGCAGCCTCTGCTGCCCTAACCCCATCCTTTGGAGGGACACCTCCAGCCCCAGGCAGCACAGCAGGGATTGCACAGGTGTGTGCAAGGCTGGGACCTGCTCTCGCTGTGATCTGCACTCACTGCAGCTTGGGAGGGTCAATTCCCAGCTGGCATTGGGCACAGCATCTCCCCATCCTCCCTCATCCCACTGAGCTGTATCCGTGCTGCACCAGCAAGAAACACATGGAGAAAGCAAAGGGTGAGAAGAGGAGGAGCAGAGGGTGGAGGAGGGAGAGGGAGGGAGGGAAAACATTTTAAAAAACCCACAACTGCCAGCAGATGGGCACTGCCCCCGCCAAGGTGCTGCACTGGCAGGCAGAGGGGCTGGCGAGGAAAAGAGCAAAGGAAGGTGTGAAGATCTCCCTGCAGATTAAACCAAACCCACATTGCTCTAGTGCTCACTGAGCCAAGCCTGGGCTAGGAAAAGAGAGGGGTTTGGGTTTGGGGTTCCAGTCTGACACAGACAGGACCCCTCCAGGTCCCCCAACTCCCCACAGTCCTCAGCCCTGCTATGAGGTGTCAGGGGTTTTCAGGATCACACTGTTCCCACCCTACCTGGGGGTTTGAGTGACACTGGTGGGGCCAAGAGGCCATCTCTGAGGGCAGCTCTGTTCCCCTTACCCCAAAATACCCTTGGAGGTTGGAAATTAAGGAGTGTGGTGCAGGATGTGGCTACGGGTGTTAAGGGAGGTTACAGTGGCAGCTCCAGCACTGCCCTCTCTGGGAAAAGCAGGGATGGAGTGGGATGTGAGCAAGGCAGAGGGGAAGCACAATGGGGCTGCTCAAACCAACGCTGGGTCCAGCAGGATGTGGAGCTCGGGGCTGGTGTGACAATGAGGGAGCAGATAATGTATTACAGTGAACAAACTCCTGGAGGGATAATAAAAATGAGTGGGTTATGTTTGGAAAAGAGCTGAGAAGAGAGCACAGACATTTTTGGAGGGAGTTGGAACTACTAAATCCAGGGGGAAAGAAAATAAAGAAAGCATCCAAAGTTTTCTTTGTCTCCTTTGCCTACATCCCTGTAGAGATCAGGGGCTGTCCTGAGCTATGGGGCCAGCGGGGTTCTGCCTCTGCTTGGGAGCACTCCAGAGCCCGGGTGTGGGTGCCCAGCACAACTCCAGCTAGGACAGGCTCCAGGGCTCACCAGGCACTGGATGACACGGGGCTCTGCCTGCCCTGCACCCCCACACCCTCCGGGCCCATACCCCCGGCCACGGCCCCGGGCGATGCTGGGCTCTGCCCTGCCTGGTCGGAGAAGAGGAAACATCTTCCCGGCGGCGGCTGGCTCCGGGAGGGATTTTCCGCTGCCTGTTGGCCACGTGCTGCTGGAGCCAGCTCAGGTGCTGGATCTCCCTGGCTGTAATTTCACCCCTGGGCTCCGGTAACAGCTCTGGCTGGGCGGCACGAGGGAAGTGACCGGGGCGCAGGTCCGAGCCCGGCCCGGAGCTGCATCCGCCCAGCGTTTCCAGCCCAGCCTTATCTGGCGGCTCCCCCTGTGACTCCCCACTTTCCTCCTCTCCCCTCCTTTCCCCCACTCCGCCCCGTGCTCCCGGCAGAGCTTCCTGCAGCAGGGCGAGGGCTGGGGGCTGCGGGGCGCTTGGCCGGACCCCTCCCTGCTGACCCCGGCTCTGCCCAGATAGGAAATCCTGCGGGAACTGAAGCCTGGGAACAGCGGCCGAGTTCTCCCCAGGGCTTGGCAGCGCTGGGATTTCGCCTACGGGTCACATCAGCCAGCCAGGCTTCTCTGGGAAAAGCCGGGATGAGCCAGGAGAGACCCGGGGAAGGGCATGGAGACAATGATAAAGTGCCCATGATGGACACCCATCACCTAAATGTGCCATTTACAGGAGGGTTTTGGCACTTAAATGAGCCTCTTTTCCATTGGGAATGGTGGGAGGAGAGGGCATTGCAGCAGGAAGACGCTGACCAGTGTAATGCACAGCCACTGGCATGACCCAGGTGTGCAGGAACCAGGTGGGTGTTCACAGAAGGGTGCAAAATGCCATTAACAGCCTTTGAACAGCTCAAAATATAAACTAATTATTGACAGCCTCATCAGTCCTCATGACAAGCAATTTAATATAAATTCAAATATCTTGCAAAACCCTTCTTATTTACTTAAGAGCATTTTGTGAATGTTTTACCAGAGTCCTCCTGATTTTTCTTGTTATTATTTTAGAATGGGAAGCAGCCAGAGATGTGCTGCTCCCCACACCCTGCAGCTCAGCTCCAGCACAGCGCTGCAGGGAACCCTGAAATTGGAGCTGTCTGAGCAAATTCAGAACACTGGAGGTAAACTCAAAAGGAAACATCAGGGCAGGAGCAAAAGGAAAACACGCTCTCCACACCCTCTGAGCTGAGGAGATTGGGAATGGAGGCGGGTTAATGCTCCCAGAGTGGAGTGTCATCCCAAGCTCCACATCAACTACAGCAAAGCTTGACTCAGTGTTTAACCCAGCTAAACCCTGGCTGTGGCCTGAGTCGTTAGGAGAACCAGCAATTGCCTGCCTAAACCCCAAACCACACTTCCCAAACTCCAGGAGTTATATATATTTTTATATATATATATTTTAAGTGTTGGCTCTGCCTGCTGCCAGCACAGCTCCATGACACGCACGGCTTTCAGGGATCACACTGAGCCAAGCACTCGTATGCAGCCCTGCAATTTCCTTGGGTTCTGAAGAAAACCAAATCTTTGCAAACAGAGGGATGTATTTCAGCAAAATCTCTGTTAAACCCTGGGTTTGTAGGAGTTGTAGTAAAGAAGGTTGGGCTTAACTGAGAGACAAATCAGACTCTGAAGGATGCGGGACCATGGGGATGTCCCTGCTTCTGTCTCCTGAAAATGGGTTTGTCTGTTTCCAAAGGAATGCTGTGAGTCTCTGATAATGACCAGGAAAGGTTGCAGGAGTAAGGGAGGGTGGTAGTGAAGGAGGAGGAATCAAAATTTATTCTGAATCAAAATTTATTAATGTGCTGACATTTTGCTGTTGACGTCAGGACAAAGCCTGGCCCAAGCACTGATGTTTCCCAGATGCACAGAGGTGACAGACAGCAAAAAGCTGCAGAATAAGATCTGGTTAAAGAGCACTGTCCAAAGTGCACAGCAGCGAGCTGCTCCTGGTCCATACCTGGGACAGGAGGAAACCTGGGAAGGGATGAAGTACCAGAGCACTGTGATGCAAAATACAGCAGGAAACAACTCTGAGAAAAGCCCAAGCTGAGAGAAAGGAAAGTGGAGATCCTTTATTGCAGGAGGAGGGTGGTGTCAGCAGGGCACAGGGATCTCTTGAGCTCCAGCCAACACACAAACGGCCTGTGGCTTCTGGGTGGGACTTTGAGGGGCCCAGGTTGGCTCCAGGCTCCCAGTGAGGTCAAGAAGCAGGGTTTGGCTGCTGCTGGGCCACTCCAGGGAGGGGAACAGAGATGGGTGAGACAGAGCCAGAGCAGCAAGTCAAGGACAGTGGAGATGGAACAGGCAGGAGAAGGTGGAGACAGAGCTTGTTGCACCCTCCTGCACCCCTGTGCCATGGCCCCAGCATCCTTCATCCCTATCGTCACCTACAAGCTTGGGGGAACTTAAATGGACACCCCAGAGCTGAGCTCACCCAGTCACAAGAAGTTGGGAGCGAGGGACTGAATTTGACAGCCTGGATGCTTCTCCACTTGAGAAGCTTTGAAAGGGAATGTATTTTTGGAGCATTAAAGATCAACTGTTTGACTCTGGCCAATCCTTTTCAAGAGCAGCACCAAAGGAGGTCAGTGGGATGTGTCTGGTCAAATATTTTGTACATGACCATCATCTCTCACCCCCTCAAGTATTTACAGACCTGAGAGCATTTCCTGCTGTTCCCCCCCGTCGAGTATCTGGTGTCTCTGCTCCAGCAGGACGGTCCTGTGTGTCTCAGTGCGTGGTGGAGCCATGAAGGACCACCCCAGCACTGCCCTTGGGTGCAGAAAACAAAACTAAATCAGCACAATGTGTTTAGTCCCACAAAAGGCAGCAGGTTTACCCAGCCAGCAGTGAGACACAGCACACGATAATGAGAACAAATCTGCGGGGGTGGTGCTGGTGGGGAGATGGGGTGGAAAGAGGGAGGTTTATTCTCCAGGGGTTTTTTTGTAATCTTCACTCACCATATTTAGTAGGCTTGTGACTTGCCCTTGCTAGCTCATGGAGAATTCCCCCAAGTGTTTACTCCCACAACTGAGCAAATGCCTCAATACACATCATGGAAAAAATACAATCGACATCTTCACTCCCACTAGAGAAGGAATTCCGACTTGCCCGGCACAGACCGGGAGTATGAGCCCGTGAGAGAGACAAATGCTGCTTCATTAGCTCCCCTCAGATGTGGTTTACTCCTCAAATGACCTGGTCAGGGCTGCACCACCTCCCTCCTTTCCTTCACCTAAGGAACCCCTGACCTTTGGTCAGGGCAGTGGGGACAGGAATGTGGGTCCTTTAACCCTTTCCTCTGACATCTGCCAGCTGCTCTCCATGCGGTTCACAAAGCTGATGGTCCTGGGATTTCCAGGGATTCAGAGATGCTGTGAAGGGCAGAAGCAGAGCTCTGCAAAATGGCTTTCCTCCTGCTGTACCTAGAGAAGAGCAGGGTTTGGTGATGGAGAGCCAAGTCTACCTTGTACAGAGCATGGAAACAAAATGGGAATCACTGAGAGCAGGGATCACAGATTGCCCAGGATTGCTTTGGAACTTCTATTTCTACAATACTTTAGTAGAGGAAAAAACAGTAGTTAGGCCATTTAGATTTTGTCAATGTGTTCCCAAACTATCCACATGACAAGGACACACAAAAAATCATTTTAATTTACCAAATACAGAATCTCCTACAACTGCAATGAACATAAAGTAGAGGAGAGCTGGAAAGAGGAGCTGAAATGAGAAGGCTCAGTGCTTCTGAAGATTCGGCATTTCTGGCCAGGAATTTCCTTGCCCATATTGGCAAATTTTGGGAATTTCTGCCAAGGGAAGTGATGGAATCGCCATCCCTGGAAGTGTTCCAAAAATGTGCAGATGTGGCACTTGGGGACATAGTTTAGTGGTGGGTTTGGTAGTGCTGGATTAACACTTGGACTTGATGGTCTTGGAGGTCTTTTCCAACCTCACCAATCCCATGTTTTTGCAAATGGGACACGGTATGAATGCAGCACCCAGCCAGCTCTCCTCTGCTGCTGTCCCCCAGTCTGGTCCCACCACACCCCAGCACAGGAGACGGTGGGAAGATGCTGCTGACTTGTTTGCACAGGAGAGGTCTGGGAGAATGTGCAGGGGGCAATCACAGAGGTGCAGGGACAGCGAGAAGGCAGTGAAATTCAACAGTGTGCAAGTCCACGGTGCTTCATTTGCTCACCCAGTGAGGGAGGAGCACAGGCACGTGGTGCCAGCGTGGCTGGGCTGGGGATGCTCACATGCTCTTGGTAGAGCAAAAGGAACATATCAGGGCAACTCCAAGCATTCCTGTGCTACAGGAATATGATCTTTACCTGTTGTCCCAGTGGCTAAAACCCATCAGTAGTGTGATACCACCAGTCTATGCCAGGGTAGAACCTGTGGTGTGATGGGTAGTGAGGCATGTGGACTTGGGCTAGAAACATATGGTCTGTAAACCCTGACATGGTATTACACTCCTAATCTCTCCTTTGCACACCAAAAATCACAGGAACTACCCCAATTACCCTGATTTTTCCCCCAAGCTCTTATTTTTCCATGCACATCCTTTCCTTCTTCACGAGGAGAAAGCACCTCTCAGGGCACGCTGAGCTATTGCAGTATTTACCTAAAATACAACACAAACCTCTAATTAAAGGAGAGAGGACTTGGCAAAAGAATATTAAAGCTTTTCAAGTCTCCTGAAATCCTTTGTGTGGAACAGCTTTGGGAAACAGGGCCTGCTGCCACCCTCCCCCTCTTGGGAGCATTCCCCAGGGCAGTGCCCGGGCAGCAGCTGCTGCTGCTCCGGGGGAGTCAGCCCAGCCTGACACACAAACAAACACCACAGGAAGAAATGCTTTCTTCCAACAAAGACCTGGGGAAGAAACCCTGGGTCGGGAGGAGAGGAGGGGAGTGTACATCCTGCACCTGAGGAGCTGTGGGGAAGCAGGGGAAGCTCGGCCTCAAACAGAGGAGCGAGGGAAGGCAGGAATGGTTACAGCTGCAGCCAGGTATGATGCAGGTGCCGTGCAAAACAAGGCATAATGGCATAAAGACAAAGCTCCGCTTTCAGCAGCCCCTTCAACCTGCGTATTCCAGCCTGACAAAAGGATGGACCCAAAGCACAGAAGGATTTAATACCTGGAGGTGTGGAGGGGACAGATTCACGCGAAAACCAGCACGAGCATTTAGGGTGCAAAAGGGATTTTGTTTGTTTGGCTCTGGTGCTCCTCACCCACAGGTGAGAGAGGCTGGAAAACGTGTACTACACAAGACTGTGTGTGCAGAAAGAGCAGGTGGCAGCAGGAACCCCCACCCAGCACCGATTCTGCGTTGCTCAGGTCTAAGAAATTGTGTCCTTGGTTGCATTAACAACTTCTGCAAAGTCTTCATTTGCATTTTAATGGAACTCTTTCTAGGAAGGTGGTGCTTGGACCCTGTTGCAATATAAAATGAAGAGGTAATTAAAAACATGCTCGAGTGAAAAGGCATTTTGTTTTCATTAATCAGGTTTATTCAGAGTATTTTCGAAATTAAAGGTATGTAGGGTATGTGGGAGGAAATGGGGAGAGGAACACACATGATGAAACATCCGTTTATTTAAATTATTTAGATTAAAAAGTGGGAAATACACTTTTTGCGAGGGGACGTCCTCGGGATTAAAAGCACCTTAAAGAAATGGATTTGAATGAAGAATAGGCATAAAAGCCA
This sequence comes from Phainopepla nitens, assembly GCA_013400175.1. NCBI lineage: Eukaryota > Metazoa > Chordata > Aves > Passeriformes > Bombycillidae > Phainopepla > Phainopepla nitens. The sequence goes on along the minus strand of VXBQ01007934.1, from coordinate 58,940 downwards.
AGTCTGAGATTTTGACAGCAGGTCTGCCTACTTGAAAACCAGAGATGAAGGAAATATATAGGATGCGGGAAAGGAAACCACGGAGGAAATTTTTAAACCTTCGGCACGCAATTACCCAGGCAATTACTGTGATTACACACCTAAGCCAGTTAACCGCGCAAACGGCCAACCCCGTCGGTCAGACGCGTATTTCCCCAATTTCGGGCGCAATCACAGCACGCAGATGTTGATAAAACAGTTTGCAAACGTTTTATCTGCTGGAGCAGCTCCTGCTTTCACAATCCAGCGACCGCACAGCATCGAGAGCGATTTCCCCGCTCACCGCAGCCATCGTGCGATCGCGCCGACTTCCCCCACGCTCCAGAGCTATCCTGCCCTGTTAAGCTCCGTCCTTTGAAATATAGGGCAGTTTCTGTCAGATCCTTCAGCGCGACAGTCAAAAGGGCAAAGCCCTGCCCTTTGTTGCAGCGGGAGGTTTTCCACTGCGGAGCTGGCTGTGATCCCCATCCGCTGTGATCTCCATCCTTCCCCCGACCACCGGCCTCGCTCTCCGGCCATTACGGGTCAGCGGGCTCCGAACTGCCCTTATTTTACATTATTTCACTTCAGGGGCTTGTGTGAAAATACATCTCAGTGCGTACTGGAGGGGGAAAGAGATTTTTGCTTCTCTCTGCGCGGTCCGCAGAAGGCTGCGGCGCTGCCCCGCTCCAACCACCGCCGCCCTCCATCCCGCGCTGGGGCTGAGGGGACGCGCCCCGCNCCCGGGGCCAGCCGCACCTGCCGGGGCAGGACACACCCGGGGAGGTCCGGAGCAGGAGCGGGGTTAGGACCGGGACCGGGGCCAGGACCGGGAGCGCTCCCGCGGCCCCGCCGCCGCCCCCGCCTCAGCGCAGCCCCCGCGCTGTCCCGGCGTGCCCCGCGCGCCGCGCGCCCCC
>VXBQ01007934.1:20770-56977 GCA_013400175.1 Phainopepla nitens | reverse complement strand
TTTTTTTTTTTTTTAAAGCCAGGCCTGTTTTGGGTTATTGTCTCCCCCTAAAGCCAGACATAGATCGCCTGGCCTTGCCTCCATTTTAATTGCAGGCTGAAATGGGGGAAGTGACCCTCTTTAAAAAAAAGAAATACAAAAAACCCCAACAAGCAAACAAACAAAAAAAAAATCTTGAAAAAATAATGCTGTTCCTTTGGGGGGGATATGGGTGATTTTTCATAAGGCTGTAACAAGTGTAAAAGTGGCTGGAAATGTTCTCTGTCATGCTGGGAAACTAGTGAGGTGTCCTCCCCCCTCCCCAGAAAAAAGTGCTGGTAGAATTTGGCGGAGGGGAGAAGGAGAGGTGCTGGGAGAAGCAGGGGTTGTGCTGCTGGATTGCCTTTGTGTCTCTGTAAATAGACATGTCAGTTCCCAAAGTAATACAAGTAGTGTCTGATAACTCAATCCCAGATGACAAATAGAGAATGGAGCAGATTTTCAGGACTGTAATAGTGGGAGGATTTCTCTTTTGAAACGGAGAGGAGAAAAAAAAAAATGTTGGTACCTCCTGAGGAGGTTCTTCCCCGGCGCGTTATTGTGGAGCGGAGCATTCGGATGGAATCCGGAGACATAAACCCATATTTATTTATTTTTTACACCTGACCGGGGAAAGATAAACAAAGGAGAGTTTAACAGCTCTTTAATGAATTCCTCATGCTTTTTATTTTGCAATCCCAATGATTCATTTGGCAAGCCTTACAGAACGGGATTATTATCAGCATTGTTTAAAGCCATGCTAATTAGGAGATGTGTTTAGCAAACAGTGGCGTTGTAGACACCTGTACCAAAGTTCCTGCGTGCATTTTAATTGCATCAATGGTATCATTTTTAGCACTTAGTTGCTGTCATTGAGACGTAGGTCTCAGTTTGTGGACTCAATCAAGTATTTATTGAGTGTGAGTTCTCTGTATGCACAGATCAGCCCTGCTACTAATGCATTGAATGTGTTTTCATAAAAAAGACAGGGAGGATTTTTTCTCTTTTTATTTTCCTGTGGGGGAAAAAGAAAAGACAGTGATATTCTGAAGAAGAGTGAGAAAATGCAATTTTTGAAGAAGAAGCTTTCTGTGACTGGATAGCTCTTTCGCTTTAATCAATACCTCACTTTTATGCTTTTATAGCCTCTTTTAATTGGAAATAAAATTTGACTTTCCCCTTCCAAACTCTCTCACTGTTTGTCAAGTTTTATATTTTGAAATCCTTAGTGATGGAAAAAATGGGTGGAGTATATTATTAGTCACAATATTTTCAACATGCGGTGAGGAATTACAGCTTTGAGGTGTTTTTTGGGAGCTGACAGGGAACAGGGAGAGCTACAGGACAGGATTCAGAAGGCTCCCAAATTGCTGAAAAATATTCCATGGTTTGGTGCGTTCACGAGATATCTGTAACTGAAATAGAAAACGAATCTTTTGGTTTTGATGCAGCGTGTCCAGGAGGGGGAAACTCACTCACAGCGAAACTTCTCTCGCGGTTGTTTTCATAGACTGTGTGTTCGCCTGGGTGGAATTGAGTTAATTTCAGTCTGGTACCAGAAACGGGGCATTCTAGTAACTCTCACCTTAGGTGTTCATTCCTGGGCTTTAAATGCTGCTCCGTTCTGGAGTGTGTAGGACTGAGCCTTTGAAAACATGACCTGTACTTGGGGTTCTTGGAGACTGGAGAAAATGGGCCACTTTCTCCCCGTGGTCTTGGTTTTCTGGGACAGTTGTACAACAGTGGATATGTTCTTCACAAGAGGATTTTTTTTTTTAATATCTGGAAGTGCTTAGAGGAAAACCAGTTTAGCAGCTCCCCCCTCCCCAGCAGCCCTCTGTGAAAAGGAAAAATGCCTCATGTTTGGAAGATCTGTTAATTGCCTGCTTTTCCTTTGGTGATGTGTTGTGTTGCTGTGAGGTTCAGCATATCCTTTTTGTCTTTGCTATCCACTTGGGTGGATTTTTCTTTTTTCTTTTTTTTTTTTTAATATCCGTGTTTTTGAAGTTTCTAAGCAAAGTTTCCTCTCCTCCCAGCAGCAGCGCTGAGCAGGCTGACACCCAATCCAAGCTGCTGCCACTGCCTGCTTTCAGGGCAGAATTATTTCATAAACAGCTCAACCTTTCCCAGGACATTTTTCCCTTTGTGTTGCCGGTTTTACTGGCTGCTCCAGAGCACTCTGTAACGCTTTCCAGACTGCCCCTAAATTGGTAAAAAGCATTCACAGGGGTTTTCCATGCTCCTGTGTGCTTAGTTTAATGGGCAAACAGAAGGGCAGGGAGAGGGCTTAGTTTAAGTCTTTGAAGAGCTACCTGCAGTTGTAATGGTTATCCCACATGGCCGTTATAATTCCCAGGAGGCAGCAATCTGTGTCCATTCCTGGCTGGGAGCACTACCCTGGAAAATTCTGACACTTTACACAGAGAGATTAATTCCGTTTTTATATTTTGATCCTGGCTTGCGCTTGGCTTGAACATTCCGAAGTGCGGAGCTCACCTGTGTTTTCTGCCTGTGATATTTGAAACTGGGAGTGTGCTGATGGTGGAAGCGAGCAGGTTGTGTGCAGAGAGCAGGGGTCATGTTAGGGGAGAGCACCAGGAGCGACCACAGCTGCGAGGCAGAGGCAGGAACTTGGTCTGTGGGAAGTCCTGCGATCCTGCCCCATCCCTAAAGCATCTCCGTGGGGGTTTTTATGATATTTGGGCAAGCACAATAACACTCAGGGTTCTAGTGTTAAAATTTGTTGCTTCAAAACTTCACTTTATTCCCTTCCCAAGTACTTTCTGTGTGTTTGTGTTTGCAGCCCCCTTAAATACATCCTTCAGTAGGTGGGTTTCTCTGGATCTTCAGTCCCTTAGGCAGGTTGAGAAATAAAAGCCTGTGTCACTTCATGTAGGAGTTCTTTCTTTGAGATGCAGGAGGGAAGGGTCTCAACTTCCCTAAACAGATCAGTAGTTTTCTGGTTTGTGCTGCCTTGGTGAGTTTGGATGCACAAGGATGCCCAATTTGGAGGGAAAGCTGCTCTGTGAGACTCAGTTCCCGTCCTCCAGCTGTTGATTGAACGTGCTGGTGTGTAACTTCTTGTTACTCATCTCCCCTTCTGTGAAACAGGGCTTTACTCAGCTCTCCCAAACATTTGCAATTATACTGATGAAAAATTGTACTAGAAGTGCTTATTCTTCATAGAGGCAAACCAGTGTGAAGTCCTGGATGAATTCCCTCTGGGATGTGGTGGAGTCCAGAGGCTCGTGGGTGGGGTTTGCTGTCCCTTACCAAGGCAGCTGTGGTGCAGTTATTTTCTGAACAGTCACTTTAACTTTCTTTCATACCCATGTATTTGAGAAACACCAGGCTGCTGCTGAGATGTTGGTTTGGAATAGCTTCTGAGCCTCCAGAGGCAGGCTGAGATCCTTGATAGCCTTTCTAATGAGCTGGAAATGTGTCCCACTTGGCAGTGTTCAGTTGTGCATAAGTAAGGATGTCCCTTGCACAGGAGGGGGGAGGTGGCTTTGCTGAAATGTGACAGGTAGAAGATGCTGAATTAGAGCTGAAACTCATCTTTTTGCCTTGTTTTTTGGGGATGTGGCTGGCTTTTATTCCAGCTCAGACAGTGGTGATCTTGTCCTGCTGCTCACTTGACTCGTGTGTGCCCTTGGGAAGAAAAACACCCTGCAGATGCTAGAAATTGCCCTGTGTTTGCTTTATTGTGACTCTGAGTTGGCATCTCCTGTACTGGAAAGAGGCACCAAGGTGTCAAAAAAATTCTACAAACAAATCTGTGAGCTTGTGTGTGGACTAAAACACACTTGTTAACAAAAATATCAGTGTGGACCAGGACCTACCTGCCCAAGAACCCTACTTAGAAAAGTGAGCAGGGTTTTGTATATTAAGGAATATATTTATATTGAAATACTTAGCTATCTTTCCTAATTATTTCCTTGTCATATGTTGAACAAACTGCTTATTCTATCCAAGTGAGTGTGCTTCCTGGTATTTCTCACCCCATGGAGAAGAGTTCTGCAGAAAGCTGATGTTGCAGGGCTTTGGCTCACTCTTTTAGAGGAAAGGGTTAAAGGGAATTTGCACCTTTTGCCCTGATACAGCATCAGAGGAAATACCTTCCTGACTAGTGCTCAGATCATGCCCTGAAACAGAAGAATCAATGTCTGTATTGGACATTATGTGCTTAAAATATCCAAACCCAACTAATTTAAGTGCCAATAAATGAAGTAGTCAGGACCCTGTTGCTCTTAACAGTCCTGCTACTATAAGGTTGAAGAATGAGGTGGTGGCTAAATATAAAATGAGCTTTTTGACTTCCCTCTTGTTACCAATGTGTCCTTCTTGGCTTCACTCCACTTTTTTTTACCTTTTTTTTTTTTTTTTTAAATAGTAGTTGATCAAATCTGGATTATAAGATTTATGCTAAAAAGTGAATCAGGATCCTTACCCAAGGCGCGGAGGGCTTGTACCACGAATTACACAAACAGAATTAGGTTGTTCTCAGAGCCCTTCATATGTTATCTTTAGTTTTGCACTGGTTAATTCTTTTACTCTTAGATTATTCATGAGTTCTTGTGCGTCTTTTCTGTCTTTTAGGTGACCTTTCTCTTGGTTTTTACCCCTGCTTTACTTCTTTTTAAAAATCACCTCATGATTCTTCCTCCTTTGGCTCCCTCCCTTTTTACGTATTGAGTTTGGGAACTTTGGCAAAGATCCCCTAATTAAAAAGCCAAAAACAATGAGAAAGTTTGGGGGAAACCATTCTTTATGGCAATTCCCAGTGTGATAAGTTTACAGTTCTCTAATCCTCTTTTTTTTTTTTTAAGGTACTTTTTATGTTGTTTTTTTGACTAATAGGTGCACAAGGGCAGAGTTTTTTTGCTTGGATTTCTTTTGTGACTTTTTAAAGTAAAAGCTTAAGATCTTGTAGGAGATCTTAAGGAGATCTAATGGCACTTGGACAGGTGAGTGTCATATGAGCCACAGGCATTTGAATTTTTCAGGTTGTTTTTTAATCTTCCTTGCTAGAGTAGCAGATATATCTGTAGCTAAATTCTTATCTTTATTTTTGACTTCTCAAGCCTGGTACCCTGTACCAGTTCTGCCAAGTTCTTGCTGTGTTCTACAGGGTCCATGACATGAGTAGTGTTGGGTCTGTTCTTTTCCTGGTGCAACCAGATGAGAGGGAGAACAGAGATCAAAAGTAGGGGAATGATTTGAGCAACTGTTACTGTACCAGGATGGGGAGACAGGCAGATGGACAGAGTTGGAAATTATAGGGAAATGAATAAGGGAAATGCAGAGGAAATCCAAGGGCAGTGGAAATATTCCTGCAAGCGAGCAGCTGGAACTGGGTGCACACACTTGTGCCCTGCTGCAAAGGTGCATCCTGTCCTATTAGCAACTTGTTACCCACTGCAATATTGTATTTCAGGCTGCACAGCTTTTACAGGCATGGAGAATAAAGCTTCTGTTAGTTATTTGCATCTTCATTTTTGTGTTTGGGGTTTTTTTTCCAAAGTTTTTTAATGTTTACAAGAGAAGCAAAGTGCTTTCCTCAGTACCTTTGTGGATGCTGCTTGGCAGTGAAAATCTGAGGGTCATGCTGGCTTGTGAAGGCTGTGATTCAGTCGAGCTGGATGGGAATAAAACTCAAATCTCTTCCTTTCACACGACGTGGACACATGATTTTTCTGTAACCTTAGGCAAATATTTTGGTTTGGAGGGGAATCACTGTAACCATGAGGTGAGATTAATTCCAGCCCCATTTAAAGCCTGTGGGTGGCAGAGGTCACAGAAACATTAACCGAAACTTACATGGCAACTGAAACAATGCTGTTAAATTTTTTTTAAATCCTTTTATAAAGTGATGGGTTTTTAGAGTGATGTTTTCAAAGCACTTCTGGAAGCATAATCAGAAGTTGTTAACAGTCTTAATTACTGGTATGTTAAACTCTTGCTTTATGGCAATACAAGGGCTAAATAATTTTTCTTGCATAATTAATTATAGGAATATATTGGAATATTTCTTGTTAAAATGGCAAACAGTGTTTTAAATGTGCAGTTATTTTAAATGTTGCTTGTAATTATGTGACACTGAAGGGCTTTGTATTGAGTTAAAGTTTGGATTTTAATTTTTGCCTCCTATTCTTTCCATTCCCAAACACAGGACATGTGATGAACCTTCTGGAGCTTCTTACCAGAGACCATTCTCCTCTCTTCATTGAAACATGCCCTGTCCAGCTGTGAAGCATTGCAAGGTTTATTTTTCCTAACAGGAAACACTTTAGAGTGTCGGTAAGTTCTCAGCATTTAAAGATATTTTTGTCATGTGGTATGGGAAAGAGAAAGGGGACCTGGAGAGAAGATCGTTACGAGGGCTGAAAGTTCCTCACAAAACTTAACATTTATAACAAGGGCTCGTTTAGAAATCTTGATCATCTGCAGAAGTTGGAGAAGTACCTCTGGGTGTTCTGCTCCTTCCTTGTGGCAGAGTTGCCATCACGGTCACTTGGTTCTTATCTGTTTGATCACAAGAGGGAAACAGGTGCAGAGCCCCAAGCAAAGAAGAAAAAGTGCAGCTTTGCCATTTTTACCACTCTGTTCTGACTCTTTTTGTACTCTGGGACAGGTGTAAGTGAGAGTTTTGGCAGTACCAGCCCCAAGTCTAAGTAGAAATACATACACCTTGTTACACTTTGCTAACAAAGTAATTTCCCATGTGTCTGGATTGGTCTGGCTCCCTTACTTCACCACTTTATTTTTTCTTAACTGTCCAAATAACAGGACTAAAAAGAGCTGGCCAAAACAATTGCTATGGAGAAGGAATCAGAAACAGAGAAAGGCAAGACTTGGCAGTCCAGAATAGAAACTGAGAACAAAGTCACTGGTGTTTGCTTCAATTGGGTCATATTTGTTTTCAAGATTTTCAGTTATGCTGTTTGCCATAAGAATGCTTGGATTTTCCTTATTACTTCATTTGTTTATTAGATATTTTATTTCACCTTCTATAATGGCATTAATTTCTGTTGGAAAAGCTTTCTTAATTTTTATCTTCTGATGTTTTCTTTCACAATGTGTTACTACAGAAGGTCAGTCTTGAAATCGCCAGTATTGATTTATAGCTTATTTTCATTAAGAGAGCTAATCTGTGTATTGAAGATGTTTGAAATGCACAGATCAAAAAGGACTTTGTTATGGCTAACAACATAAAGCTTTGAATAAAGCAGACTCAGAAGTGTAAGATTGTAAGTTAAATGTTGCTGGTGTGGTGTATACATGCTATTCTGAATAAAAGAAAGTCTGTTTTATACGAGAAAAATGTGTATAAGATGATAGTTTTAGTGAATGTGTCCTCACAGACAGAAGCCTTGGTGTACTTGAATTATTCCCACTCCTTGTACCTTGTAACCATAAACATTCAGGTTTTCTCTGAAAAGCCTGTCTGTAAATGTGTCGTCTTATACCTAAATATCTGTATTTTACACAAAACTTTACAAATCCCGGGGTTGTTTCATCCCTTAACCCAGAATGGTGTCAGCCAATAGAAACTGGCAACTAAACATTTCAAGAGCAAATTCTCCTGAGTGTTCCACTGCAGATTTCTTTCAGGAGCTGAACTGGTAGCTTTTAAACCTCAGTATTTTATAGGTCAGATAAGGTGAGTCTCTTGAAAGAGTCATTAAAGTGAGAATGTTTTGAAAAGCTCCCAAACAGGAAACCCTGTTGTTCCAGGGTCTGATTGAAGTTTTAGTAGCTAAAATTAGACCTTTTTGTTCCCATACCTTTAAGAAGTAACTCTTGCTTATGTTACTACAAAGCAATAGCCAGGCTTTAATTACTTTCAAGGTATTGATATGCTTGGAGTTGACTTCTTTGGAATTCATTAAGCCATAAGTGAGGGTGTCATAACTGTGAGCTTGGAGGGAGAGGACTTCAGAACATTTCACTGTTAGTTTATTGCTAATAATTTGCTCTGGTTTTGTTTTTTGTCCTAGTTCTGTCTTTCTCCTACAAGAGTTCACACCAGTGCTGTTGGAAGGTCACGAGCAGGGCACTACCTGTGCTGCCCTGGGGCTGTTGATGTCCTCAGCTGTTGTAGGAGAAACACTAGACCTGGAACCCAGTTTGTTATTGGTAAGAAGTAATTGTCTTGAATTTTATTTGTTTGTTTACTCAATATTGCAGTTTACATGTTTTTTTTAACAAAATCAGCAAAAATCACTTGTTACTTTTAAGAACAGTATAGCAAAATATGCATATCTTTTTTTTTTTTCCTCCTAAAATTTTTAACTGTATAGTTTCTAAATTTTGAATTCTATTTAACTCCTCCTAAAATGTGGAGGACAGCAGTTTTCACTTACCTCTCATTTTCAGTCCTGATTTTCTCCTGAAATTCTTTGTGTTGTCAGAGCTAATGAAGGTTAATAAATGGATTTTTCTATGAAATCCTGTGTTTTGATTGCACTTTCATGCTGTCCAGCTCCTGCACATTGGCTGACCCATAACTTCAGGTGGATGGTTTGACAAGTCAAAGGCCACAGCCAGGTCTCTGGTTTAAAGTTTTGGAGGAGAGTGAAATGTTTAATGATGCCTCCCTGCTATTTTAAGTTGTGCTATTGCAATTAGATTTGGCTTGTGGTTCTTGTTTGGACTTTGGGAACAAAGCTTTAATGGCACTGCGAAATGCTGGAAATGTGTAGTGTTCTACTCCTCTGTTTAAAGTTTATTCGTGGACTTTCTGGATTGTATCTGCTACAGATTCTAAACAGAGGTGTTGTTTTAATGCTGTCTGTGATGGGGCAACGTTGGCTTGAAGTTGGAGAAATTTGAGTGACTCCAGATGAGACCAATGTTAGTAAATTGATGGGGCTGGTTTTGCCCTGCAATCACTGACCATTCAGTGGGCCTGTCGAATTTGGTAATGAAAATGGAATTCGTATTTTTCTTCAAGTTTACTGAAAACCATGTGCCTCCCAAATCCCTACCCTTTCTGTACTTCTATAGTTCTTCCCAAAGTGAACGGTGAAACTTTTATTTTCTTCCTGTGAGGCCCAGCTCACGAGGGTGAACATGCACTGTTGGGCTGCAATGAAACGTTCCCATCCCCAGTCATCAGGGAGAAGTGGTACACGTTGTTTGCATGAAACCCTGAGCTCTGAGTAACCCCTCTGGCTCAAGGGCCTGGTTTGGTCTGTTTACAAACATCTGCCAGCTTCTTGAATTCAGAGTTGTGGTTGGAATGACTAACTTAAAACAAGGGATGATTGGTTTTGGGAATCAGAATAGGGTAAAGGAGTTTCTTTTTTGGCAAATGTTCATTTTTGTAAGCTGTTACTTATATCTATTTTGGACAAAGCTGATCATATGAATATAATTTGGTGTTATATAGTATCAAGAAATTAAAACTCTTCCAGAATTGTGTGTTGCTGTTCCTCAAATACACTTTTGAGAAAACATTGCACTTGTGGAGGTTGTGCTTGTAAAGCTCCTGAGCAGTGTCTTTGCAGAGAGTTACCATCCATGAATATCCTGTCTCCTTTTCCCCTCCTTTACTATCCTTTTCAGTTCCTAAGGGGTTTTGTTCTCCATTCTTTTCAGCACAGGGCAGATGGAGAGTAGGAATCCTGTGCATTTCTGTTGTCTTTAATTGGATAAAAGTGAAACTTGCCTGCACACTGGGCCTTGTTGTTCAAGGAAGCATTTCAAGCCCAATCTCACCTTACAGAGCTCCTTTGCAGAGGAATTTAAAAAATGTTGGAATGTCTTGGGAGTGGAAACATGGACAGGACACAGGGGAAGTAGAGAAGTGGGGTGTGTTTGTTGGGTTTTTTGTGTAATAAAGCATTGCAGTGAATTGGAGTTCTTCCTTAATCTGTTTTTACTTTCTTCTGAAGAGAGAGGAAACAACACATTTTTGGTTAAATTCCAGTTGGCATGTTTTCTCTAGGGAAGAGTGGTGGAGGAGTGCACTAGTGAGCATTTTGGTGCTCTTTACCTTTGGTCGTTGGTATTAAGTGTAGAAACATGCTGAGAAAATTGATACAGACCAAGTGCCAGCTAGTTTAAATCTTCAGTTCACTTACATTCTCAGAAAAGAAAAAGGAAACAACCAACAAAACAAATCCTAACAACAGCAACCCCCTCCCCCTCAAAAAAAAACCCCTTCAGGCCTTTCTTTTTTTCCCTGTTTTCTTTCTGAGGGAAGGAAGTTTATTTTTGTCCCCACTATCTCCCAGGGGACTGCTCTGTAGAGGATTTTGTGTGCAATTCATTTCTCATCTGTGACTTTTTGTCAAAATTTAAGTAATGCACTGAGATTTAGATGCAACAAATTTGTGCCCCCTAATTTTAGTGATGTTAAGATTTTAGTTAGGAGACTCATTCCTGGGGTGTATGCTGAGAAATTTGCCAATAAATAAATATTTACTCTTCTTAAAACCTTTCCAGTGGGAAGTGAAGTGTGATTTAAACTCTTACTGTGTCATCCGGTGCTATTTTCATGTTTAAATAACTGTACTGACAGTGCAAAAAAGCCCCACTTTCATGGGTTCACTCTAGCTAGGGTTAAAGATTGTATAAATTATTAATGCTTACTTCAAGATCAGGGTTTTTCTGATATGAGAAATAAAAGTGGGACTGTTCCTTAACAGAAGTTTGCATGAAAGTCACTCATAAATCAACTCACTTTGTGTTCTTTTTGCTGTTACGTGCAATGGTTTGGTTTGGGACATTTTTTTTTTTAGTTTTTTTTTGAGAAGTAATAGACTTGAATTACTGTGAACTGACTTATGAAGAAAGCTTGATCTGCTACAATTTTATTTTTTGGAAGATCTTCAGATGAGCTTTCCTGGTTCTTTGGCTTCTTGGAAAGCTGTGTTGTGGCCATGTGGCCTAAAGAATTCTGGTAGATGCTCAACTTTTAAAGCCTTCATGTACTAAAAAGACCTGAGATAAACAAAAAAATACATCATTAATCTTTGAGGTCTGTTTCTAAGAAGTCTTCTTCTTCACTGTGCTTCTACAGAAGTTTGAAGGGTACAGATTTTCTGAAGAAATCTTTCCACAACATTTTTTAAGTGGAAATAAATATCCTTACCAGGGAAAGGGAGGGAAAAAAAAAAAAAAAGAAAAACAAACCATCAACAAGCCACAAAACAGCATGTGAAATTGGAACACAAGAAGACAGGGTTTTAAAGCTTCCTGAATTTTTAACTACTAGCAAATTGCCTTAAATTTAACTTGGATCAATTCCCTAGTGATCCTTGACATTAAACGGATGTTCTGGTTTGACATGGGTAGACAGAAAACTAATTAATTCCTCTGAATTTGAGGCGTGTTTAATTTTCTCCCCCAAAGACCTCTTGTTTAAAAGGTACAATGCTGTGACAGATGTTGGATGTGGAGCAACACGTGTGAGGGAGCAGACGTTGTGACAGAGGAAGATCAAGACATCTACAGTAATAATTCCTGATTTGGAAACTGTTACATGTTATTGATTACACTGAACACTGGAGTATCCACTTCACTGCTTGCTCAGTGGCCACTAAGGAGTCTTGCATAGATTGTCTTTGTGTTTAGTAAAAATTCCCTGATATCTCTTCTCTGACCTTATCTTCTATTTCCTAAAGAGATGAGCAAGAGCTCACTCCATGCATCCATCCCAATGCCTGAACCTCAAACTGCTCCAGTCTAAACCAAAAGTAGCAAGAGATATTTTAAATTCTGTATTTCTGCCACAGGCAGCTTGAGAAAGGACAAGATGTGTCTGAAGTGGATTGTTATCAGCAGGGGGGACCCCCACCCACTGAACTGAATAAATGTATGAGATAGCAAAGAAATGAAATCTTGAGGACTTGATATAATTTCCAGTTGAAGAAAGAAAGATGTTGTGCCATAAATTCACAAAAGCGAGTGGAGACATTGACAAATACTGTGATGCTAATCTGTGTGAAATTGAGGAAGAGAAAATTATCCTTGCAGGGGATTTCCTGCCCCTCCTCCCCACAGTTCCAGGGAGTTGGTGTCTTGGAATGTGGATTTTCATATCCATGAAGGAACAGTGAAAGGAAATGCCATATCCAAATGCCATTTCCTCACTGTGGGCTCTGAGGTTTTCTTACATCTTCCCCTGAATTGTGTGGATATGGCAGCTGTTGGAGACACGACTGGTGATGGACAACTCACTTTATCCTATGTGGCAATTCCTATTTCCTAAGGGGACTAAGCTGACTCTTCAGCTCCTAAAAGTAGATGCAGTAGTGGTTTCTGGAATAAAGACAAAACTGAACTGTCACTCTGCCTTATAAGAGGTGGTTCTTTCCAACATGGAGATGTTGGGAAGTGCTGGCAGCCACCTCCAGAGCCTGGATTAGACAGATGCTGTGCTGGCTGGTGCCATCACAACCTTTTCAGGCCAAACACCTGAAATTTAATTTATTTTTCTTTCCATACTCCCTGACCCTGATCCTTCGTTTGATTTTCATTGATTTATTTTGTTTATTTGAGACAGAGATGGTGTCTGGGTGAGGATTTGGTTTGAGGTCTCTGGGCAGATTTCTGTGGTAAGTAGGTGTGTGCAGCTGCACTGGTATTGACCTCTTGCAGTTCAATTTAAAAAACCCAAAAGATTGGCTGCTCTGTGCGTTCTGTGCTTAATTCTGCAGAAAAGCTGCATGGCTTTGGAGTGGATGAACACAGTTCAGCCTGTTTGTGCTGCAGGAAGATGGTCCTTCCTCTCTCGAGGGAAGCAAACGTTTCTCAATGATCAGGGACCAGCTGGCCTTGCAAATTATGATTTCTGGGGCTGCAGAGGGGCAGCTCCATCCTTGCAGAACTGGAGGAGCTTGAGCTTCAAGCCTTGCATAACTTGAACTTTTGAATCATCAGGTGGCTCTCTAGAAGAAGGTCCCACCTCACGGGTACTCTGTGGGCTGGGAGGTGCTTTTCTAGCCCACAGTGTTGACTAAACTGCAGCTATTTTGCTCCTGCTGATGATAATAATAGCACAGGGTAGAGGAAGGGGGCAGGCTACTTGTGGATCTGTGTTCCACAGCCCAGGAAACACACTTGAATGTGCCAAGGAAACTTCCTGAATCACGGCTGTGCTGCCCACTGCTGCGAGCCAGTTTGAGCAGATGGGACTGAATTTGTGTGTGAACTCTGTGGATGTTAGAAAGGTGCTCTAGGCTGGAAACAGCCCCCCTTAATGCCAGTGCTAACACTGAACCATGTGTGCTTCAAGGCTGTACAACCTCAGAGGTTTTGTTTTTCTAAGTAACAACCAGTAGCCTAAATCCAGGCTTCTGATGAGCATGCCTGCACATAATAACAATTGGAACTGGGTCCAGTTTTACAGTTGTGTGTTGACATGTGGACCCTCATATGAATTCTACAGTTGGGACTTTTTATATTGGAACAAATTTTAAGCTTCTGAGAGGAGTAAGATATCCTTCACCTTGGTGCTCTTAATTAGTTGGACCGTTAAACCACTGTTCCATGGTAGTAAGCTCCAAAAAAAGTGGTATAAGCTAGAGAAAATGGCAGAATTGAATGCCAAAGGATTTGTAAAGCTGTGGCATCAAAGGCAAATGTGGAGTTGCAAAGATAGTAACCGGAAAAAATTCGATCTGAAAATCCTCACACTGCTGATTACTGTCAACATTTAGGACCTTTTTTCTTGTTTTGGAGTGTAAGAGGAGGATAATCTGGAGCATAACTTAGAAGATACCTTGCTGCTGGCACCAGTTAGCCCTTTATTTTGGATAATACTGCCAAATTTTATGAAAGCTGAGCAAAAGCCCTGTGAATTTTTCTCAGCTTTGTGTTGGTCATAAGGATCCTTTCTTTAGGTGATCATGAGAATTTCTCTACTCAGTATCTGAGGGTGGCTGTGGGGTAAACTTGGAGATGTAAAGCGAGGAAATAACATGTTTATTGCCAAGTATTGCTTGTAAGTAGTTGAGCTTCAAATAACATTAATTTTATAGTTGTGATCTGTTGCTGGTTTAGTTTGGGTGGCGACTTGAAACTGTGATCTGTGGTCTTGGATTTGCTTGTTGCTCTTCTGACTTGTAAACCATGTTTATAGCCCCTCCATGGCAGCATAACAAGGGAAATTCTGGGTTCAATTAGCTCTTGGTGTTTGAGGATTTCAGCTCTTCTGTGTGCTACACACGACGCTTGTTCCCTTGAGGAAAATGTCTTACAGTGTGCCCCTCAGTAGTCTTTGGGCATCTGAGCATGGTTTCAAGTGCAGTATCTCTTTCAAAACCAAACTTCAACAAATTCACAGTAAAAACTGACAGCTGCTGTTCTCCGGTTACTTCAGATGGGTTTTCTTACAAGTCTGTAGTAATTTAAAGAAACGTTTCTCTGGGATATTATGAGCCACTGGAGGATTGACTTCAAATCTAGTCCTTTTTAATGTAAATTATTTGAAGTCTGGTCAAAGTGAAGTGCATTTTGTAATGAATGTGGAGGCACTGCAGGCAGTAGCTGTATTTGTAGCCCTCTTCCCAGATGAACCTGTTGCTTCTTTTGGTACAGCCTGGGGTTTGTCTCAGCCTTGTCTCGGATTTTGTAATCCCGTCATTTCCTTCCCCCTGCAGGACTTGTGGAAGAGGAAACATAAAGATCTCCAGATGAATAACCGAAAGGAAGATATGGAAATTGCCTCCCACTACCGTCACCTGCTGCGGGAGCTGAACGAGCAGAGGCAGCACGGGATCCTCTGCGACGTCTGCATCATCGTGGAGGGCAAGATCTTCAAGGCTCACAAGAACGTCCTCCTGGGGAGCAGCCGCTACTTCAAAACCCTCTACTGCCAGGTCCAGAAAACCTCTGACCAGGCCACAGTCACCCACCTGGACATCGTCACCGCCCAGGGCTTTAAGGCAATCATTGACTTCATGTACTCCGCACACCTGGCGCTGACCAGCAGGAACGTCATCGAGGTGATGTCGGCTGCCAGCTACCTGCAGATGACAGACATCGTGCAGGCCTGTCACAACTTCATCAAAGCAGCTCTGGACATAAGCATCAAGTCTGATGCCTCGGAGGACCTCGTCGATTATGAGCTGGGAGCCCCTTCCAGCAGCAGCACGGACGCTCTGATTTCGGCAGTCGTGGCTGGCAGGAGTATATCCCCCTGGTTAGCTCGGAGAACCAGCCCAGCAAACTCCTCTGGGGACTCAGCCATTGCCAGCTGCCACGAGGGAGGGAGTAGTTATGGGAAAGAGGATCAAGAACCAAAACCAGACAGCCACGAAGACATTTCGTCCCAGTCTCTGTGGGCTGGTGACATGGGCTATGGGTCTTTGCGTATCAAAGAGGAGCAGGTGTCGCCGTCCCATTACGGAGGGGGCGAGCTGCATTCTGCCAAGGATAGTGCAATACAGAGTGGGTTCTCAGAGCAAGGAGTGGGGGATGCCTGGCAGCCCACGGGCCGCAGGAAGAACAGGAAAAACAAAGAAACTGTGAGACATATTACACAGCAAGTGGAGGATGACAGCAGGGCAAATTCTCCTGTGCTGCCCCTTTTACCTGCCTCAGGATGGCCGTACAGCAGCCGAGACCCAAGTAAGTCATTGCCTTAGGTTTTGGGGATGAAACTGAAAACGTTGAGGTAATTAGATCTGTTTATGGAATGATCTTACCAGCCTCTGAAACAGGAGCTTGCAAGAAATACAAAAATGTAGAAACTTTGTGTTGCCAGCAATTCAGAAGCACCAAGCGCTGTGTGGTTCAGTCAGGAGCCTCAATAGAGGCTGGTTTTCCTGTAAAAGTGGTGGTTTTGTTTTGGCTTTGAACGACATAAATCACCCCAAAACCACCACTCTAATTGTTGGAATTAATGAGAGGAAAGGTTAAAGGAATTTGTTGTAGGAGGTGTGGACATTGATGTCAAGGTTGAAGAATTTTCCTTGCACTGTATATTGATGCAATTACACCACACTCACAGGTGTAATTTGGTCTTACTGATACCATCTTCAGAATTTCCTGATATTCAGGTGTCACTTTCTCTTGGGTAAGAAAACCACCATAGCTTCTTGCTGGTAATGGCAGGATAAGTGTTTAATAACTCTCAAGAACAACATGTTTTTCTGAGGTATCACTATGGCTTCAAGTGTATTTTGATATGTGACTACTTGTGGTCTGAGACGAGTGGCTGCGTTTAAAGTGTGTAGCCAGCGAGAAAATTGTTTTTTTGACTCCTCTGAGTCTTCAGTAGGTGGTTTTTTGTTTGTTTGTTTGTTTGTTTTTTGTGTCAAGATAACCGTCCCATTTGATTCATTAATCAGTGGCAATAAATAGATTCAGGAATGCTTCTCAACTAGGAGTTTAGTGTTTTTTCCTAGGGACTTAGGGGAGTGTGTTAGTAAACTCTCTCAAACTGACTTCAAGAACTTAGCCTGTGCTGTGAGTTAACCTCTGTTTCATTGCATACCAGAATCCAAGGCAGCCAGGAGAAGGGTGTGTGAAATTATAGACTTTTATGTTGCCAAATTTGGATGAAAAAAACAATACAAAGAGTACTGAGAGTCTTAAAAGTCTTTATGGGCTGAAAAAGGAGGTTGAAGTTGCTCACATACTGAAGTTTAAATGTGGATTTCATTGAACAGTAACTCTGCAAATGTCTTGAGATTTATTATGTTTTATGATTATCTGCTGCAGAAAGATAATTGCATGTAATTATTCTAATTAGCTGATGATAAAATCTAAACAACGTCAGTTAGAAGAAAAATGCGAGATAATTTTAGGTAACAGTGATTTATGAAGAATCTCATTTTTGCAATGCATGTATTTTATCCTTGTTTTGAGTGAAGACTCAGCATGGATTGCCTGGTCTCTGTTCTCATGCAACTATTTTTCGTTTTCCAAGGCATCCCATAAAAACAGCTCCATCACTTGTACTGTCTGAGGGATGTGGGTTTGGGCAGGTACCTGGAGTGAGCCAGACATGTTGGAGTGGCTGCAGAAACAGAGCTGCAGCTCTGATCCTCTTGGAAAGCTGGGTGTAGATTGAGTGTCTGTACAGAAAATAGTGCAGAACAGAAGAGATTGTATTACTGGAAGCTGAATGAAACTTAGATTATTTAATTCCTAGTTGTTAAGGAATTAAATTGCAGTGGCTGTTTGCAGATGAGAGGAAGATGGCTCGGGGGGTTGACTCAGCACAGTGCTGAGACAGCACGTCAGCAGGCACATCAAATTATTTGTTCCAAATCTTGCCTTAAATGCAGTTTCCAATAAAGGAGGTGGTTTCAGTGGTGGGAAAAGGGCAGCTGAATGCTGGTGGTTGGGGGAAGAGTTTCAATATTCCAATAGTGCTGGTAAAAGAAAAGGAAAAAATTATTGGCAAGACTTTTTTTGCTGCCCAAAATGAACAGGCTCAGGGGCTGCCTGTGCTGGCAGAGAGCAGTGTGTCCAAGAGGAGCAAGGGGGCTGTGTGGAGACTGAGCTGCTCCTGGCTTCCCCATATTGGCCATCTGGAGAGGTGAACGCAGGTAAAATTCCCCTTCTGCTCTGCTGGACAGGGAGGTTCCTCTGCATTGTAGGGCCTGAAACTGTGGAATGGGTGCACGTGGGCTTAACAGCAGGGATTGTCTCTGCAAGCCCTGCATGTGTTGTAGGTCAAGTTGTGGTGTCTTTGGGGATTTTTTCAGTATGGTTTCAAAGGATTTCAGATCCATACAAGTTCAGTTTCAGTTAACCTTGGACACCTTGTCCACAGCAGCCTCTCGTGTGGTAAACTTGTGGTTTGGGGGGAATCAAATGGGCACTGCTCATTCAGTGCTGCTGCTCTTTCACTGTGAAGTGAAAGCAACCCTGCTACCCCAAAAAAAACCCTGTCTGGGGCCCTGCAAGTAGTAGGGTCTTCTGGTCTTGCATGGGTATTTCCCATGTTCAGCAGATGGGAGATATTTTCCTGCAAACTTCATATCCTGAGCTACAGGACTGTGCTTAGGCTGGATTTTGGTACCCCAGGTTCTTCCCTCTCCTGTTAGAATTCAGCAGTACTGTAGGGGTGTTGTAAGACTTGACTCCTAAGTGTGAAGAATGATTGATTTTCTTGTGTGCAAATGGGTAATGACACAGTGCAGACACTTGTAACAAGTATTTGGGTTGTGTTTAAATTTCAACTTGAGGTTGTCTTTGATTTAGTCATGCCGGGTTTCATTTTTTAAAAGAGACTTCATAGTCTAGGGCTCTCTTTTACCTCATTTATTTAGAAGTGTCCCTATCAGTAGTGTTCACAGCTAAGTTGGAAAGCTACTCACTTACTGAGGAAATGGGTGTTGAATGTTCTTTCAGAAGTAACTGAGAGGAAAGAAAGTTACCTGGAACTCTCTGTTCTTTGAAGCTCGATCACTTTTCTGATCTAATCAGTTATTTTACGATGCTGCTTGCTAAGGCTGAAAGCTCTTGTTGAGTTCACTGGGGTGGTTTACAAATGACTTTCTACTACTGGGCTGGCACAGACATTGCATTCTGGAGATGCAAAAGCTGTTTTAGGGGAATACTTCTTCAAAGTCTTCCTCCTGAAATTGTGCAAGGTACTCTTTTGGTCTTGGTTGCAAACAGCACTGTATTTCAACAGCATTTTAGAAGGGGAATCTTGCAAGTAACCATCACATCACCCATGAAATTCGGTGATTATTTGGGATAGGATATTTACAGATGAAAAATATGCTTCCTATTCCTCTGTTACATATAGGGTTATTTAATTCTTGTTATATTGCAAAGAAGCACATTGCAGTCACTGAAACTTTGCTTTTGGAACAACTCAGCTCATTCACACTCAGCAGTTGTGCTGCTTTCAATGGGAAAAACATTCTTATCAGTGCAGGCAGGTGTATTAAAGTGTCCCGAGTATTTAAGTAGACTATTAAAATACAGGTCAATGACATCTCAAAAAAAAGACACAGATTTTATTTAAATTGAAAGGATAAGGAAATTCTTTGTGAATCTGTTGATTTCCCATATGCCGGTGGGATCCTGTTGAGAGTCTTTGAATCTCACAATACTGGAGATTAAAATAAAAAGGAGCGTCTGGAGTAATCTTATTAATGGTAATCTAACATAATGGAAATAGCAAGAGATTGTTAATGTCTGCCATGAAGATTGTCTTTTTCATCCAAGAAAGAATGATCAAATAGGATTTGCAAAGAATACAAATTAAAAACTGAGTTGCTGGATTGGGACTCTGATTCAGCTCTCAGGGTGGTGTCAGTCAAGCACAAAGCTTGATGAGCACCATCTTTTCATGCTAGTATCCATTTATTAATTTGGACTGTCTGTTTAGCATCAAACACATTAGGTTTTGTCTTTCTCATCCTGTTTGGGTTGTTCAGGATGTCAGTCTGTCATTCCTTGTAGGAAACATTCATATATATGTTTTCCTCACCAAGACACGTTAACTTGAAGCAGCAGTTCTCCAAAGTAAACTAAAGGATGGGCTTTTATAAATAATAACTTTCTTCGTAATTGAGCCTAGAAGAGTTTCCTCCATGGACTTGCCAAATAACAGGTCTGCTTTTTTTTTTTTTATCCCTTTTTGTTGAATTTTGTAGGTTTTCTAAAGAAACGTGTTGCTCTTTGTTAGTCTTCGTATCAAAGATGCTTATGAAATTCAGAAGTAGTCTTGTGTCTTGAACAGCTTTATTTGCCTTAGGTTCCTGTTCCTTTAACCTTGCTGGATAAAATTTTTACAGGAAAAAAATTTTAAACAAAAATTTTAAAATTTAAACATTTAAATTTTTACACATCCTGAGTGTGTGGACTACAGGATCAGGTGGTGTTTGGAAGGCAAAAGAAGGCCAAAGAGAATAGATATCTTCACTGTTAAGCCAGAAAAGTCTTGCTGGTTTTGCCTCCTCGTGTCATGGAAAACTCTGCCACTTGAAGGGTGTCTTTTAAAGAATTTATTGACGGCTTTATTAATGTGTTAGTTCAGGCATGGTAGTTATGATTCAGGAATTTATTTCCAAGGAAATACTCCCACACATCTTCTGAGTGTTTGCACCCAAAAGCTGCAAGTGAATTTCTGTGTGCCAATTTACTGTGAAATGAAGCTAATTATTTTAAAAACAGAGCAGCCCTTTCTAAAGGCACTACAGTTTTGGAACTCTTTCCTTTAAAACATGTAGCAGAATTGCTGTGTTCTGTTAAGAAGAGCTTCGGGACTTGAGTAAGCCCAGACGAGTGACCTCCATGGGAAGGACAGGCAGGACTTTGCTGTATCCTTCTGACTTTGCAGAGCTCACAGTACCTTTAACGTTTTCCCCATCAAAATCTTTAATTATGCACAAGTTTCCTCCCTCCCGGTGGGGAGATGTGAAGTCGCTCGTTTTGCAATGCCACACGTGTGGCTGCAGTGGCTGCTCAGGGAGCTGTGCTCCCCAGGAAGCCTGGAGACAGCTGGTGTCGTCAACATTTCCCATCCCTTTTTCTGTCTTGGTTTCCAGAGAGCAAATTATGATTACAGGAGCTGTTGGGGAGCACAGATGCTGAACAGTTGGATCACACAGGGAGCTTACATTGCAAAATGCTTCAGAGGCAGGCAAGGAAGAGCTCGTTCCAGATGAACTCAACAAAGTTTCTGCAGGTGAGGTCTCTGGACCTGAGTAAAGGCAGGTGATTGTGTAGACTGCCTTATTACAGGATCATTTTATTCTTGAAACAAAGTTGTTTTTTCTCAGAAAGCTGCTGGGCTTCCTGTAACTCTGTCCTTTTGTCAATGCAAATCTTCAGATCTTCCCTTGATTCATATTTTCAAGTCATTATTAAATAAATAGTTCCCCTGAAAATTCCCCTGTTTCCATTGTGGTATTTGGCAAGCATATATTGGTCCAACTAGAGGAATCCAGATTTTGCAAAATGGGAAAAGGGGGAGAAAGATGAGTGTGGTGTTGGTACTCAGGATTCAAGGGTTTAAAGAACTCCTAAAGATTTTTGCTCTGTTCTGTAAGACAAAAATGAATGTGTTGAAGGACGTGCTAAGAGAAGTTTTGGAAGGGGGCAGTGTGGAAATCAGCCAGCTAGAAAAGTCACTGGGACAGAATATAGTCAGTTACTCTTCCTTTAAATGGATTTTGTTTTGAAAGGAGAGAGTCTCCAGTCCACCTGCCATGGTCTGAGTCCTGGTTGCAGTGGGAAAACTTCAGGTGTTCAATGGTTTGTTACAGCCATGAGTGAAAACTGGGCTGGCTAAAATTTCCGTTGTCAGATGAATGTCTGATGTCCTAAAAACCAACATAGGCTCAAATTTTAATAATTTCCGACTTATAATTTGTTGCTTAGATCTTTTTTGTGCCTCATTTTGGAAAGATCACATTTTAAGCAGGATAGATGTTTTGGATTAAAACAGCTTATTGGAAAGGTGTTGGAGTATTTTTGAGGCTAGGTAATAGTAAACTACAAATTGCCTGCCACTTGGAAAATTAGGTTCATTACTGCATTTTTCCACCTTCTTTTACAGCCATGACATTGCAGTTACGGTGCCAGGTGTTAAAATCTTGGCTACAATCGAGGGGGTTTTGCTGAGGAGACATTTTGATACCCTGGTGGCCAGTGATGCAGCCAGGCATGGAGGGGTTACAGCTCTGCTCTTATGCCACCCCCTGAATTCTTTCTTAGCCCAAAATCGGCTTAGCCTGCATTCCTTGGGCTTAGGAGCTGCCCAGGTTTCTGGACCCTCTCTGGCACTCTTGGTGTGCCTGAAGCACCAGTGCACTGCGTGGAGGTGGCTGAGAATTGCCTCAAAATACAAAACCAAAGGAAGGAAAAAACCCGACCCCGAACACCACTGATCTCTGTGTCTGTATCGAGGGTTTTGCAGAGGGTGCTCAGTGAATAATTCATGTTCTCCCTGTCACCACAGCTACAGGCTAATGGAGTTTTTAGGATACAAACGTTGCAGGAGTAACTTTGCAGTTTCTGTTGTTGAAGGGTTAGGTTATTTTCAAGTTTGGAGACTAAAATTCTTGCTTTAAACCCAGACACACTTACTTCCCTGGCTACACCCTGGCTTTAAAATGGTTCCACCCTAAACCAGCTTTAGCTCAATGCTCAGTGTCTGTTTCCTTTCCCCACCCTGCATTCCATTTTCCCCAGGCTCCCAAGCCCTCCTCCTCCTTCTCCTCCTCCTCTTCCTCCTCCCCGTGGTAGCAGTTCTGAATCTGTTAATCTGCTTTAACTCCAGAGATCAGAGGCATTTCTCCTCTCTTGCGTGCCCTTCTCACTATTTTATTTGTTCCTTGCACTCTTCTTCATGGAGATCTCAACTTTTCAAAAACTTTTTGCCCCTTTTTGGTTCTTTCCTTCGAAATGATGAGTGAGAAATCAAGAAGCTTTTAGTATTTTAATATAAATTCTATTCCTGCTTTGCAATCAGTCCTGTTCAGGACTTTAATTTCCTTATTTGCAGTGCTGCTTTTGCATTAAAATGTAGTAGGAATTAATTCTTAAGATGCAGTGCCTGGGAATCAAACCCAAACTTTTCTTTACTGGTCTCTGATTTATTTTTTATTTTTTTTCCCAAGATACTTGTTTCAAAAGGTAAATATTTGTTCTGAGGATTTTCAGAGTTTATAACTCATCATTCTGTCATATCACAAGTGCTAATATTCATATTTAATGTGGTACTTGCATGTTTTATATCTGTCCCCTCATGTTTCTGTCTGCCTCTGTCCTGAGGAGCAGCAGGGAATAGTGTCACTCCTTTTATTGCCTGAATTAAGAGACTTGGAAAAAGAGGTTAAGCTTGCAGTACTTTTAAAGTGATAGTCTCAAGTTACAATTCTCTGCATATTTTGGAGAAACAAGAGTGGCTTTGGAGAAACAAGAGTGCCCAGTCATTCCTGCTCCTGCAAGGATGCTGTATTATCCCATTTTAGAATAGTTTCTAAAACAATTACCTCATCCAGTTTAACTGTTTCTCTGGGTTTTGGAGTTGGCTGGGTTTGCTCTGTAGCCCAAGGAACAGTTGAGTCGAGGTCACCAACAGGAGGTGGGGGAGCAGCAACAAGCAGCAGGGTTTGGGCCAGGAGCTCCATTTGCTGACCACAGGAAAGTGTCTGCAGGACTTGATTCAATGGTAGAAAAACAAATATTACGGGAAAGAGATGAAAATTGATTATTTTTTTTCCAGGTGCCTGGAGGAGTGGAGGGAATTTTCCAGTTATTTGTACACTGATTACTGTTTTGAGGAAGACAAAGATGGGGATGCACTTGTGCTTTTGGAATATACTTCAGGAATAGCAACATAAAACCAGGTCATATTTGTGTAGAACAAGCCAGGTTTATTTTAGCAGTCGTGTTCTAGAGCTGGTGAGGAGAATGTTTCTGTTGGTAAAACACAGATAGTGAATATCCTCTGGCTGTAGGCTGGAAAATTACATTGAAGCCTCAGCTGGCATGGACTCCTCCTGAGCCCTCCAGAAACAGGAGCAGCATTGGAAATTGGCACTTTCCTGCAGGACAGTGTTTTTCAGAACTCAAATCCTGGCAGCCCCAGGTCACCCTGCTTTGAGTCGTGATGGAGAAGCTCGAGTAAGGCTCAAAGCTGAAGGAGGAGGGATGGGAAATCACAGCCTGAAGGAGCCCAAGTTTTTTATTCCATAAGGATTCAGTTAAGATATCTTACAGCCTTCAGCGTGAAGGCAGTTTTTAATGATCGTATGTGTTGTGGTTAAATATCTATGTTTGCTTGATTGTTTCCTGCTCTAGGAAATTGGAGCTGATTCTGAATGCTGTGCACATTTATTGTATCCACATGTCTGCTGTTATGGTTGTAAAATAGTGCAAATCAAACCCAATATAGCTCATGGCATCACTTCCCCATGTAAATATTGCAGTGGGTGAGAACGCTGGGGTTTGCTTAACAAATTGTGAGTTGTGAAACACTTTTGGAAGACTTCTGTTGGAAAGGAGGAGGGAACTGAAATACAAACTTCGAGGATATTTTTAGCAGCTGGTAAAAGATTGTCATTTTTCTGCCGGCCTGTGTGTTCTTTTTTTTTTTAATTCCCAATCAAAAAAAACACACTATGAAATGAAAGCTATTTTTTCTTTTTTTTCCCTGAGAGTTTAAAAATTAATTGCCTTTTGTACAGAAGGAGATCAAGCCAAACCTTCCTAAACTTACACAAGCAACATCATCCCTGGAATTCTAGATAAAATCTGCTGTCAGGCAGATACTTGACCCAAATAGGTTGAAGAACCTCAGAAAATGAAGCCTTTTATTTCACCTAACGTTTTTTGGGTCACATTTTGCCAGTGTACCTGAAACAAAAGCTGAGTTTAAGTGGCTCCCACTTTCCTTTGGTACTTAATTGCACCCCCACGCTCTCCTGCAGTTGTTCCGGTGAAAATCTCTGTGTGACCATTTAGAGAACCAGATAGGGGAACTGATCTGCATTTAAATATAACTTTTTTTAATAAATCAATTTATTTTTAACATATTAGTTCCCGTCTCAAGTTCAATCACAACTATGCATGTGGTCTTGGTGCCACTGAGGGAGTAGCAGGGGAGGGTGCAGGAATTTGGGGTGGGAGAAGTTGCTGATGCTGGGACCTCTTCCCTTTCTGCTTGTCATGATGTAAAGAGAAAAAAAAATTATGTTTTCCATCACACTAAAAGTTATCCAGCTGTGTGTGCAGGAGATCCAAAACATCTGCCCCAGGAAGTGTGATGCCTGCATCCACCCCAGACTGCTTCCAAGCCTGATGCTGTTGACTTTGTTGATTAACAACTTGTGTGGTGGGATGTTGAGAAGCCTGAGTGAGTTGTTGGATGGCACCAGGCTGGGAGGGATGATTGGCTGGAAGGCAGCGGTGCCAGGCACAGCAGGAATTCCAGCAGGACAGGTGTGAAGTCCTGCGTGTGGCACAGGATAACCCCGTGCAGCAGTTTGGGTTGGCAGCCAAGGAGAGAGAAAGCAGCTTTGCAGAAAATGTCTTCTGGTGAGTAAGGAGCTGAGGAGGAGCCTGTGTGCCCTCGCAGCCAGGGAAGGCTGGCTGCCTGCCTTAGGAAGAGCATTTGGAGTGCAGGATCCAGTTTGGGGATCTCCAGGCCAAGAAAGACTTTGACAAGCTTGAGCAAGTGCAGCTGAGGCCGTCAAGATGATGTGTGTGAGGAGAGGCTGAGACAGCTTGGATTAAAATCTTGAAGAAGAGAAAGGGGGTAGGTGGATTATCCAGGGCCAGACCCTTCTCAGATGTGGGTTGAGAAGGATGAGAGGTAATGGACATGAGTCACAGGAAGATTCTCACAGGGTGAAAGGAGGAGATTCTTCACAAAGTGATCAAAAAGCAGAGGGGGGACCTGGGGAAGTTGTACTGTCTTTCCTGCTGATATTCACAAGGACTGGGCTGTACAAGCCTCTGGAATCTAACTCCAAAAGTAGCTCTGAAATCACTTTCAACCTAATTTATTCTACAATTCTTAAAGATGACTCCAGGTGACAGGGCAGTAATGCTGCCCTAGGTCAGGATGACTTCTCACTGCCCTCTCTGATGGTGACACCGCTTCAGATTAAGTCCAGCTGCTCCTTTTTCCAGACTGTACTTTCCTGGGCTCTTGCCTTGCTGACAGCAGGACTCCTGTACCCAGAGGTGTCTTCCCTTCAGTTCACCTTCCCACCCTAATTCTGCCAGATTGAGTCCTGCATGTGGGATGAGCTATGGAAAAGGCTCAGGAGCTTTTTATGGCAGATGGCTTGAATTGTTGTGGGGCTTGCAGAGAATTTCCTCCAGGTGCTGAGTGATGAGACCTCCAGTTCAGAAAGATGTGCTGGAGGAATGGTCCATGAAACACCCCTGCGTTCCTGGGGTTGGGAGGGCTCCTCAGGGATTCCTGAAATTTGCCAGGTTGGTGAAGAAACACACAGGAACTGTTTTAAAGCTCTGTAAATGATAAGTGAGGTTGCCCTCCTTTGAAGGACTCCCGTGCTTGTGGCTGGCTCCCTCTCACTGCTGGGGGTCACCTCTGTTATGTGACCCTGGGGACACAGGACACCGAGGGAGAAACGTCCCTGCTTTGTGCTCCTGCCACACTGAGTGGGGCTTTGAAGAGAAAATGACAGATTTCTTGATCCCCTCTTACCTTGAGACCGTAATGAAAAGAGCAATATTGAGAAAGAGTGACCTGGCAAAACGTTGCCTTTAGTTCTTGGGGAAAAAGCTTGTTTCTGCTTTGAGTTTTCCAGCAGCAGATGCAACCTTGTATGGCTTTTATTCACGCCTTTCTCCCTTCTCATGGGTTTAGTTCACCAGCTACTGATTTCTAGATGTTCAGCTGTCTACATGAGAGAGCAGGAATATAAGATGAAAAGGGGAAAAATAATTAAAAAAAAAAAGGACTATGAAAGAGAATAATAGCATTGGGAGTCTGGGAAACCCCACTGGGGGTTTACTGAGAAGGTTAAAACACAGTACAAACAAGAAATAAGTGGTGTGAGAGAAGCAGACGCTGAGGAGGTACTTTGGTAACAGCTGAGTTGAAGCTGTAATGAGAAAAAAAATGACAGAAGCAGGGAGAAGAAATACAAGAGAAAAAATTAGTTTGTGTTAAAGTAATTAATTAAGGTAGTAAATGGAGTCTTTAAATCCTTGCTGTTTCTGGGATGGCACGTGAGTTTTGTTCAGTTGTTGGACTAGGTTTAATGCTTTTTACTGTCAGCTTCCACCTAGATCTTTGAAAATAAATTATCACATTAACATTTGGATACTTTTAGTACATTGCATTACTTTGATTTGTGCCATAGCCCTTTCCAAGGGGCTGCCAGATGTCTGTAGTGCTTGATTTTTTGTGACTAGTGCAACTTGCTTTTCCCATTCCTGGGTTTGTGACAGGAGCTCGGTTTATAGGACTTGCAGAGCTCACACAGTTGCCACCCTGGGTGTGTTGAGAATATTGTACTGCTCCTGTTGTCCTGGTGTGAGGTTTATTCCACTTCATGGATCTGTTAAAGCCTGCCTGGTCTGTGTGGCTGAGGGTGAAGTGTGTTTTGAGCTCAGCTGGGATGGGTGACCTCTGTGAGAAGGTGCTTGCAGTCCTTGTACCGCTGTTACATGATGCTTCATGTGTATGTAAGAACCTTACTGTTGTTTTCAGAGTTGCATGAAAGTACTGTTACAGAATTGTCAAAAAATAGGCTCTGTGTTTTATTTGACAATAAAAGCTAACAATAAAATATTCATGCAAGTCAACAAATTTAAGAAAGCTTTTCTAAAGCTTCTGTGTTTTGGAAAGTAGGCTGGTGTAATAGAATAACTGCAAAATAATGATTTGCTAAAGAGACTAATGAGCTCAGTTTTCCGAGCAGCATTAATCCCGTGTTTAGCTCAGGATTTCCTGCGTGTGGAGCCCTGCAGTCGCAGGGGCTGTCCCAGCAGGGTGAAAAACGAGCTCTGGAGGGCTGGGATGGAGCTCTGGGGCCCGTGGCAGTGAATAATTGCAGAATAGGAGCTCATTGACTAAAGCCTGGTGTACGCGGGGCTGAGGCGCTGTAGTAAACAGTTTGGATTATGGGGAAGTGATGGATGCTTTCGATTCATATAATTCTTTGGCTAAATCTTGTTAAAAGGAGCTGCATTCTAGAGAAAAGAGAAGTGGTTTTGGAGCCGCTGTGGAGAGGAACGTAGTGCATTTTTTTGGGTTTTGGTGTGCTGAGAGTATTTTAGTACTTATGTGACTAAGTGGATATTTATTTTGCCATAATGTGTGTTTGATTAGATTACATCAGCTATAAATACTGGAAGCTCTGAAGCGTCTATTTCGCTGCCTGTCTCTGATCTTGGCTTTTGAGGAACATTTAATGTCTTGTTGTGGTTACAATTAATCTGCGTGTGTTTTAGCAATTAGTGTTTATGTGCAGCGGGCAGCAGCCGATTCTGGCAACTGTCAATCAGCAGCTGTAAGAGGCTCTGAGAAAGGAGTGCAGAAAGCACAAGGTGATTCCCTGCCTGCCTGCTTATTTGGGAACAGTTTTGTGGGCAGACACCCTTTCTGGCCCGAGTTATGTGCTGTGATTCCCCCTGTGGGCAGTGGGACAGTGGTATTATTGTGGCTTTGATGTGATGAAGGTCTCTGTTACCTTTCCAGTTTAATGGCCTAAAGTCTAATTTGCTTCCTTCATCACCTTTTGTAACAGCTGCTGGTTTTTACTGTCCTGTAATTTTCCTTTATGTAGGCATGCTGGCTTGATTTTAAAAAACCTTCATTATCATCTGGAAAAGTGGATATCCTGTGAGCCACTAACGGAGGGATGACAAAATACGTAAAAATTCAAAGCATTTGAATTCTTCTGCTTGGATAAGATTTAATAAAACTGATAATATGAAATTATACAAGCAAAACACAGATGGAGGAGGGGAAATGGTTTGTTTTAAACAGAGAGCATCTCTGGTAGTTCACATTTATGAATTTCCTACTTTGCTTTTAGCCCCCAGCCTCGGGCATTCCCTACATCTCCAGGGTGTGGGAGCACGCTGCCTCTGATTACTTTTTTCTTAAAGTTTGCTTTGAGGCTGTTTGTTTTTTAAAGAAACAACTTAGCAGTAGGATGTACTGGCAGAACAGGGCAGCTTAGTAAAACCAATCTGAGCATGTTCTGGAATCTGACATGCCCTGAGCTGGGACTGGGAAATTCGCTGGCTGCTCCTGGCTCTGCAGGCTGGGCACCTTGAGCGAGTCCCCACGACTTTTCCCTGGCAGCCACCACCTGTAAAATGGAGATAAAAATAATGATCTTCCTTCAGCTGTTTTCCAGGTTACAGGAGGTGGGCACGGTACCAGTGTCCTCATTAGCATTTTTTAATCAGGCTCTGCAGATTAATGCCTTGCCCTGGTTTAAAGTTGCAGAAGCCAAGTGCTGGTTTGTCCCACTCTGCCTCCTCCCTTCTCCTGAGCTTCTGTACTTGAGTGAGTTTATTGCAGTGCTGTGTGTGGACAACACCTGAATTCCTTGCCCTCAAGAGCGCAAAGTGAATTTGTGATAGCAGCAGGTATTAATTTTGTAAGTGTCCTACCACTGTTTTGAGCTCTAATAGTTCCCTCTTGCATTAAGTAGATTTAAATCCCTTTTAAACTAGGAGGCAATAAAATATTCAGGATCTGCAAAACAGCTTCTTTCTCTATCTGATACCTCATTATCTGTGCATTCTCTTTGAATATGGATTTTTTTTCCCCTCTACATTGATGGGAGAAATGCCACGAAGGCATAAGTTTGTTGGGAAGCTTCTGCTCCGTTTGCCAGGTGCTCAGCTGGGCTTTGAGTTTGTCAGCTGTGTTTGCTGCTGCTGCAGATTGTGAAGTAGGTAATTGCAATTTGTTTTATGCACATTTAAAATGGGCTAACAGCCCTTTTTGTGTGTAATTTTTTGTTGTTTCATGTGAAGAATAGAGAGGAGTCTGAGAGTCATTTTCCTTTACATAAAAATACATAAATTATTTAAGCTGATAAGAGAGTCAAAGTTCAAACAAAGGAGGCTCTTCAATTAGACCTCCCCAAAAATACAAAAATAAACTGTCTTTTCAGAGGAAGGAGTTTACCTTATCATAGCTTTTTCGGTTTTGTTTGGGTTCAGTAATTGATATATTTGTTGCTAGTATGTTATATTTTTATACAGCTTCTTTGTAGTTACATGTTGTAAAGTGGCTGATCCGTATCTTTTTTTAAAACTGTAACAGTTCTGTATGAAACCCATCCTGTGATATATATACTGGGAACCACTGGTTACTGTGTATTTTTTAGAGAAGTGACCCCAAGGGATTTATACTCAGCGCCCCACTTTTAGATGCTGTTTATTACTGGGTTGCTTGAAACCTTCATCACGGGGAAGAAACAAAAGAGTGATAATTTGGGAGAAAACAGAACTTAAACCTTTGAATGTCATTTCAGTGCTAGCAAAACTGTCCCGAAATCTTCGTTTAAGGTAAATAAATAGTCGTATCCAGGTTGTGGGTAAAATACACACCCCCTCCCTCTGCCCTGCCCTCCTAGCGTGTGGTGCTGAGCTGAAGCCCAGTCGTGGGGCAGGAGGGAACGGGCTGGAAAAACAGAACCCCCAGCTGCGAGGGGGAAAGGAAAAGAGGGGTGAGAGCCGCCAAAACAAGCGCTGCTGCGTTCCTCGCCCTGTTCCCCGGCTCCTTACGAAGCAGGTCCTGCTCCTCCGGGGAGTTTTCCCGTGTCTCTGACAGCATCTTCCCTCCTGCAGGCGCTGATGCGGCCGGGCCGGAGCCCAGCAGCTCGGAGAGCAGGGTGGAGCGGCCGGAGCCCTACGGCAGCGTGGAGGAAGCGCTGCTGGGAGGCGAGTCCAGCTACATCCAGCAGCCGCTGACCCCGGACAAGGAGGACGCGCTCCAGGCCGCCACCGTGGCCAACCTGCGGGCCGCTCTGATGAGTAAGAACAGCTTGCTGTCGCTGAAAGCCGACATGCTGGGCGAGGACAGCTCGCTGCTCTTCGAGTACCTCCCCAAAGGCACGCACTCGCTCTCCCGTAAGTTGGCCTTCTTCTGGTTTTATTTTTATTTTTTTTTAGTGACACTTTAGGGGGAATCCTTAGTGAGAAGAAAATAGAGGTCACCGCCTCGTTTTGTTGCTGCTGGTGTGTTTATATCCAGGTTTAAATCCTGCACAATCCCACTTTCCGTTAAATTTGGAAATTTTTGTGTGACGTTGATCCAACTTTAATGTTAAGTCGTAGAAGAAAATACGCTGAAGTCTCAGAAGAAAATATTCAGCCTGTAGCGCTTGCCCTCAAATTTGTTTTTCTCGTTTGCACAATGGTACTGACAAACAAAATACAAAGTATTGGAGTCATTATGGGAAGGGTTTTGAATCCAAACTCGATTGATGTTGAACAGCTTGAATGTTGCTCCTATGTCTGTGGAAACAATTGGGGTGTTGTAGATTGCATGATCTTTACTTCTTGCAGTTTAATTTTAGACCTCTAAGTAGAGAGCAGGTATTGATTTTGTTATACTTGCACCTGGAAATGAATGTTTTTCTACTGGTGATTTGTTGGAGACAGCTGATGTGAACCGTTAGGGGTGTGGACAGCTGATTTTTCAGCATATTTTTGTGTTTTCTTCATTGCAACCTGATTCTCTAGTGCATAAAGAAAGAAATTATTAATGCTGTATTTTAGTAGTACTCTGAGAAGATACATCATTTGTGAAATAGAATAGAGCAAGCAACAGTTTTGAGTGCTACATGTTAATTTCCAGAAGCAAAGGTTTATCTTGATGTATGCTGAGAAAACTGACCAAGTAAATAGAATGAAAATTCACTTAGGATATCTATTATTCCATTTTCTTTTACTTTCCTCAATGGGAAAAGATAGATAACTTTAATGATCATAGAATTAGAGAATGAATCACAGAGTCTCAGAAGGCTTTGGGTAGGAAGGGGCTTTGAAGATCATCTTTTTCCAACCCCTTGCCATGGGCAGGGACACTTTTCACTAGACCAGGATGCTCCAAGCCCCATCCAAGTGGCCAACTGGTCCCTGGAGTGTGACAAAGGGAAGTAATTGCACAGCACAGTGTCAGATTTAGTCTCTCTTTTCACTTCTCATGTCTGAACAATGGCATTGTTTTTTAAAACAGCCAAAAACCTTGAAGTTTCTGTACCTTATTCTGTAGCTTAAATATTTGTGGGGAATGGCTGGTGCAGAGTTCTGGTTTCTTTTGCAGTAACTCACTTCCCGAAGGATCCCCAGTCAAATCAGATTTAGACGGCTCCGATTGGGCTCCAGGGTTGAAGTGGAGCAGCACAGATGTGGCTCAGCTCAGTGGCAGGGTTTGGGAGCAGAGTGCCCTGAGCTGGCACAGGGGTGGGTGGGAGCCTGCATGGATGCATGACTGTGGGTGATGGATGCACCACGGATTCGGGTCTGTGGCTCCTGACAGGTGGAATCAGCAGTCTCATTTTCTGTCTTGATAAATTTGAATAATGATGGGGCTGCCTTCTATCCATCATCCTTCTCCTTGTTGGAGGATTTTAGGTTTTACTTAAAAACTGAAGCAGCACTTGACGTAAAGATAAATGTGTATGAAGCAGTCATAAGTCCGAGTTAAAAATTTGAGATTGCCCAACCACCTGAGAAGCAGAGCTTGGGGATGGACATGGTGCAGGCAGGAGACCAGCTGGGTTTAAAATAAAGCT
Organism: Phainopepla nitens; assembly: GCA_013400175.1. Classification (NCBI taxonomy): domain Eukaryota; kingdom Metazoa; phylum Chordata; class Aves; order Passeriformes; family Bombycillidae; genus Phainopepla; species Phainopepla nitens. The sequence goes on along the minus strand of VXBQ01007934.1, from coordinate 24,782 downwards.
TTGATACGTTTAGAAAAGGAGGTAGTTGGTAGCTCACTGAGGGGTGCCATGGCCCAGGAGGTGCTGTCCAGCATGTATTTGAAGTCCTTATTTTCCAGTCTTCTCGCTGTTACTTGGATTTCATTCAACTGAGCTTCAATTATCTCATCTTTGTGGAAGAAAAGTGAAATGCCCAAGTCAAAAGGAAGACTTCCTGCTTGGTCTGTAGCTCTCACAGCAGTTGGGGATGTGGCTATGGCCTGGTGAGAGGGTTTTTGTAGAAGCCGGGAGTTAAGAGACATATTTTTCTTTCATCTTATTCAGATTCACAGGTATGAATTTATTTTAATCACTTGAAAAAGATCTTGTGATATACGATTCCCTTTTAAGTGGTCATTACTGAATACAACAGGACATCAAGTTTGATGAGAATTTTCAGTGTATGAAATGACAGTGAAGCAAGTGGTAGGAAGATTGTTGAGATGTAAAAGCACAGTCTAGGTTGGTGCTGCCTTTGTAGGTGTTTTTGACGTTTTTCTTCCAAAACAATTTGAGGATGTTGAGTCATTTTTAAGTCCTGGGTTATATTAAAAAAAAAAAGGAGGAGGGAGTAGGTAGGAGCACAGTGAAAAAGACTGAATTTAGCAAGACAACCAAACTCAGCCGTTTTCATCTGTCTTGATTTGAAAAGAAATGCACTAATTTCAGGGATTATAAGTGATCAGTCTTTCTTGACTTTAAAGAAGGGAAGTGTTTTTTAATCTTGGCTGCTATCACTGGATTGTCTTCTCTAACAAAGCACTGCAGTACATAACTGCCTCAAAGAGCAGTATTCAGGTTTTGTTTTGGTTTTTTTCCTGGGCAGTAAAAGACTTAATGGCGGTGTTAAACATGTTTAAAATTTGGATGAGCTATTTCTAAAGGGGATATTACTCTCCAAGTTACTGCACACATTAAAGGTTTTCACTTGCTCTTCCACATCCTGTTTTAGAAGTTAGAGGATAGCCCAAGGTTTTCATTTTACCCCGTGTTCTTTTTAACTAATTCATGGTACGATCATATGAGATATGAACTTGACGTTCTGCTGGTGGAAAATGAAGCCCAGAATGTGTGTGGGGGGGTGTCACATCACTATGGTGAATTTCTGAAGTTAACCAGTTCAAACTCACTTAAAATCAGAAGGGAAAACTTATGTATCTTGGCATTTGGGCAGCACAGTTGCCAGATAACCTGCAGCTGAAGGGCTCTGAGAGTTTGATGTTCATGATGTGTGATCGAGATTGACGTTGTTCATATGCTTGTCAGAAACCTGGAACACACAGGTTTTGCAGAAAAAAAAGTGAGTTTCTCATGGGTAGCACCGAGGCCGTCTGGGAAACTGTTGGTCACTGAACCTGCCTGGGTTGTGCTGGGGCTGTCTTTCAGATGAGACATCATGAGAGTTTTCCTGGTCTTGCCATGTTTTCCTGGTTTGTCTCTAAAAGCAGGTGGTTGTTCTGTGATTTCCACTCCTGCAGAGCTTCTTGGTTTAATAACGTGTCTTATTTCATTTATGAGCCTGAACTTTGGCAGCATTGTTCCACATGGTTACATCACACGGCCAGAAGTCTCAAAGGCTTCGCTCGAATGTTTTGAGATGGTTTTGCCAAGTATCATCAAGGGAACTACAATTTTAATATTCATCAGAAAATGAGGTGGTTAGTTTACATCCTTGTTTTCTCATTAAAAAAAAAAAAAAAAAAAAAAAAGAAAACTTTCAGATCGTGGGGGGAGGATGACTTCCATATTTCAGAATAACACATTTGAAGGCTTTTTTATATGTCTCAGTTTGGCTTTTCCTGTTTACCCTGTTGCATCTGAAACTGTTTATAGAAGCAATTCCTATGAAGCTTCCAGTCCAAGTGATTGCGTGGTACACAGAGCCCTTTTCTTTTGGGCAAACCAGCTAATAGGTTATTTTTAGTTAGTGGTTCATTGGAGCCAATAATTTATCCTTGCACTGGATGTTAAGAAATACATTTTACAGAGTGGTCAGCTTTCCCAGGAAGAAGTTAAGGGATTCAGTTTGGTGTGGAATTTTCATACATGGTAAAAGAAGATTTAGGGGAGAAGGGATGCAATTTTAAATGAGATAAAATAACTTCACCTTGCTCTTTTCTACAGTAGTTTACTGTCCAACTGTCACAAGAATTCTGTATTCACACAAATATTGCTAAATCCCTGCTTCATTTTCTGCGTGCAGAGCTTACTGAAGGAACATGGTTTTGATTCCTGATTTAGAAGTTAAAATATTTCTGGTAAAAATACATTTTAGTACAAGTTTAGGAGGGGAAAAAGGTTTCTCACAGTACAAGTCAGAACGGATGTAAATCTGCATTCTTGTTTACAAAGTGTGGCTCATTGATGTGGGTTTCTCTCTTTTTGTGTTACTTGCAGTTGTTGAAACCAAATAAATACTGATTATTGTTTGAAAACTCATCTTTGTTGTGTTTTACATCTTTGTGTGTTTGTACACCTTGGATGATAGTTTGTTGCTTCTCCGTGCTTTATTTCATTGCTTGTTCTTCAGCCTTAATTTTTGCTTTAAGAAGTGCAGAGGATTTTTTGGAACCTGTAAAACTCTGGGAAGGTACTAATAAAGAATTCATCAAGCCAGGCCCCACTGGTTTATCTTTACTGTGTGCTAAAATACCATTAGTTCAAAAAAGTGTAACCCAGAGATGCCTTTGGGGCAGTTTGAATCAGTTTGGGATGTTCAGGAGTAAAAAAAAGAAACGTGTCTGTCTAGGCAGGAATTCTGCTATGGACCTGTAGAGCTGGATTCCTGGTAGCAGTGTCTAACAGGAAATACTGATAAATTCCTTTTTTCCCCTGGATTTTTTCTGTCTTGAATTTCTGGCATTTTGTTGTCCTACTTTAAAATGACAACAGCAACAGATGAGCAGCTCCTGAAGGAAACCTTGGAGCTTTGTTATCCCAGCTGAATAGCGTTAACCACGTTGGGAAAGATATCGATCTGCGATCAAAGCAGAGGAAAGTAAATCAAACATCCAGCTTGTGGCACAAGAGCAGAATTTCCTTTGATAGCTGATAAAAAAGTAAGATTTGGGATTGTTCACATTTTGAAACCTTGGTGTGGTTTCACTCGAGTGCTTTGTTGTCACCCAGATCACAGCGCATTGTATTCGGACACAGTGTAAACTGTGACTTGTTATTTGTAGCTGCATTAAAGAGTGGGTTTTTTATATCCCTGAAGGTTTCCATCAGACTCTTTTTTTGCTGGAAATGAAAAAACCTTTAGGGCATAGAGTGCTTTAAATATGAATTTGTTTGGTTTATGCCATATTTGCTTCTGATTTTGCCGCCTTGCGTTTCAAAAAGAACAACCTGCTCAGTATGTCATTCCAGTATTCAGTCAAGACATGTACTAAAGTTTGTATAATAATTTATAATGTACAGTGATATTGATAACACAGTCTTTGTTTGTATTTAGCTTTGTCATTGATCCTCAGGGCAGTTTCTGGAATATTGTTTTCCATTTGGTTGTTGCTACAGCGTAGGCAAGGGCTGGACACAGCATGTTTTCCTTTTGAATTATGGGAGATTTTTAGACTGTAATGACTGTCAGGTACAATCAAACAGTTTTGTACAAATATTTGAACCTCCATCCTTGCTAAATGTAGAGTGACAGGAATCCTTTTTCCATCTTTTGTAAAGCACTTTGAGATCAAGTACTGACAGTCTGATATTAAATAAACCACCACAGACAGATCTTGAGATCTGAACCTGTGACATAAACTTTCAAGAAAGTTAGTGGAATGAAGTTTGAGAGTACATTCCTTAAAGGTGGAAGTGTATGTGTTCAGAATGGTGCTTCTCCAAGAGAAATGTGGATATTCGTGCTGCACTGTGCTTCTTTCTCCCGACGGACTCTGTAGTGACCGAGCCCTGCGATGTCACTCCAGTACAGACATTTGGGTGGGGAGGCTGGTTTAAAAAAAAAAAAAAAAAAAACCAAAACCAAAAAACAACC
>VXBQ01007934.1:3011-20758 GCA_013400175.1 Phainopepla nitens | reverse complement strand
AAAAACCAAAAAAACAACCCAAAAACAACCCATCAAACAGAAAGACCAAAAGCCTGGCATCCCTGTCCTGCTGCATTCCCTCCCACTGACAGAAGATGAGCTGCGAGTGCTGGGGCGCTGCCTTTGCGAGGCCGTTGCTAAAGCCACCAGCTGGTGCTCGTTCACGTGGGTGAGATTCGTTTCCTGTGTTCCCCAGGGCCTGGCACCAACTCGAATCCTTCAAGGGGTGAAAGTGATGGCAAAGTGGAAGCACCATCTCCCCCGCTGCCTTCAGCACACCTTGCCACTCAGAGCCCCCCTGGGATCTGCTCTTCTGGTGAAATGTCACCAGAAACTGGGATAAAAGGAGAGGTGCATTCCTCAACCCAGGTAAGATCAACGGGGAGGGGGAAATACAAAGAATTTGAAATGCAAAGATGGGTTTGATCAAATCCTCCCCAGTTAGGAGTATTTTGAAAGTCTAATACCTTATACTTTAATCTGTGAGCTTAAAAAAAAATACAGGTTATTTTAAAACTAGAAGTCTGTTGAGGGTCAAGACTGGTGCTGTCCCAATTTTAGTCTTTCTACCTTACCTCAAAAGAACTTCTGTTCAAAAACCTCTGGGGTTTTTTAAATATAAATGCCCATTTTATTGTAATTCCCTTCATTTGCACGACATTGCACGCTAGCATGTAATAATGGCATGAGACCTGAGCTACCCATTGCTCATTTCTGGTGTTGGACATTTGGGTTTCTTGTAACTGTCTAAATTCAGACAGAAGTGAGCTGGCTTTCTCTATTACAGAAATCAGAAGTCTGACCTAAAATCCATAGCTTTCTGCAGCATTTCTTACTCTTAATATTTTTGACTGATACTCCATGAAACAAATGGGTGGAAAACAGAATCTTTGCTTTGCAGTCCCCGATGAGCAAAGTGAGCTGGTCTGCACAGACCTGCCGAGGCTACAGCGTGCCTCTGCCTCATACAGGGCTGCCATCTGCCACACACTGGCATATTGCAAAGGATGTATCCAAAAAAAAAAAAAAGATAAAATCAGCTTTTATTTAGAATTTGGATCAGCAGTGCCAGAGGGCATTGTGGAGGGGGAGCTGTGCAGAAGGTGTTTAGTTCTACAGGCTCTTCTGTGTGGAAAGGAGAAGTACCTGTGGAGGGCTAAGGGAGAATTTTCCAGTTCTGTTGTATCAACTAAAAATATTCTGTCTAGCATTTCCCACTGGCCTGAGTGGGAGCTAGGGATGCTTAATGGGACTGGAAAGCCAGTAGTTATCCAAGACCTAAACAGGGATGTTGATTACTGTCTTCAAATCATCAAATGATAAATGGTTTTGAAGCAAGATGAAGGCCCAGTTCACTGCTCTGGCAGTGAAAGCTTTGCAAAGGCACTTAGAGTTGCCAGGTCAAACGACTGAGCCTCCGTTAGAGAGGGGATGAAGGCAGTGACAGCGATGGGAGTCAGAGCCCTGCCTGCAGGACAGCTTCTTGTAAATGCCTGCCGTAATTTGCCTGTGGTTTTCCCTTGCAGGCCGCGTACGACGGATTGCTGGCACTTTGGCAGTTTGATAACTCTGATTCAGGTAAGCAGAGAGAAAAACACATCTTTAAACTGTGGCTATTTTACACCACAAGAGGCTGATCTGTGCCTGTGTACCCGCGGCTCTGTTTCAGATTCCAGTTTCCCGAGATCCGAAGACACGGACGTCGCCGCCGATGGGACCATCCTGGATTCGGCCCTGGCCAAGAGGCTGGCCTGTGGCCTCTGCAGGAGGGTGTTCCAGTGTGCTGAGGAGCTGAAGGAGCACATCCACGAGCACGCCTTCTCCATGCTCCTCCCTCTCGACGTGCTGGACTGCTCCCGGCCCGGCCTCGCCGACGCCGTTGCTGCCGGCCAGCTCGGCCGCTTCCAGTGCTCCAAGTGCCCCGCCAGCTTCACTCTGAAATCCAACATGGACCGGCACGAGAAGACCATCCACTTCCACTGTAAGAAGATGCAGTGTCCTAACTGTGCCAAGCTGTTTCGTGACAAGACAGACTTAAACCGGCACCTCCTGTCCGTGCACTCGAGCGAGCGCACCTTTGTCTGTCTCTGCTGTGGGAAGGGCTTCGGCACCCAGAAGAACCTCAGCAGCCACGTGAAAATGTGTTACCTGGGCTCTGCCCAGCTGGCTGGGCTGGAGCTTTTGGACAGTGTAGGACCGAGCGAGGATCCTGAGGATGCGTAGCTGCTGTTGTTGTATACGAGACGCTTCCTTGAACTAGGAAAAGCAAATTGTGCTGTGGTTCTCGTGCTGCAAATAAATGTTCCACAGGTGTAATTTCATAGAGTGACTCCCAAAGCTGATCAGTCAATGCTGTGCTGGTTCAGATGCTGTGTCACTGCAGCCTTGGGGCAGTTTTTGTGCAAAGATAACTTTTTTGGGTCCATAAAATAGGCACTTTGGCTGTTTCATTGGAGTGCTCATTCTGTGTTCTGACACTACCTTCAACTGCTTTATCAGTAGATCTCAAAGTGCTTTATAAAAGAAATGATGATGTTTTCCTCCAATTCCTCAGGAAAATAACATCCCTCAGGTTGTTGAAAGTGCTAGCAATAGAATTAATAATAGAATTCAGTTCTGAGTTCTGCTCTAGTGCTCTGTCCATTTGACCATTTGGGCATTCCAGGGGTTTGCACTGTGAACTCAGGAGCTGTGGAAGCACTGGGTTGCAGTTTGTAAAGTGGTTTTCTATGTCTTTCAAAGGAGAAAAGTATACTGCTTGTTCATATATCCAGTAGGATGTGTTATTTGTGCTTGAAAGTTGTTGCAAGGCTTGCATCTTTCACTGACACTATATTTCAGTACTTTCAGGGCTTTTTTTAAGAAGCATCCTGGAGTATGGCTGTGGTTTTCAGGGATTCTGTGCGTTTTTGTGACTCATTTGGTTTATATACTGTAATTGAGTTAGCCAGGCTGAGTGTGGTGGTGTTGAAGCAGAGGAAGGAGGCTTTGCATGGATTTAATTGTAACTTGGGGTGTGCATACAGAATCAGTAATGGCTATTCCTGGTGGGTGGAAATCTGTAATTCCTGTTTCGTTCTATGAAATTCACTTATTTTTTAAAAAGATTGAATATTTCTGTGTCTCTTGCTATATATTTACATACAAAACCAGATTATGGTAACTGTGAAATGAAAGTAGCATAATTAAGAGCAGTGCTTCCCAGCTGCTCTGTGTGCAGCACAGCTTGTCAGCATGTGGGGTTTCTTTCCTCAGTGTGAGAGACAGCTGAGGAGAAAAAACACAACTTCTACAAATGTTCTGTAGAGTTCTTCAGGGAACTTCTTTCTCATTATACTGAGATAGTACAATGTACTTTCTCGTTATACTGTTGCATCTCAGGGAGACAAAAAATGACAAATATTTAGTTGTGCACAATGTGGACGTAGTAAAAAGCTTCTCCCCCAGCCCTTTCCTGTGGAAAGGTGAGTGAGAGAGCCCATCAGATCCCACTGGCTTATGGAGAAAGAACAGGGGTATATATTCTGCTGCAGCTCTGCTCCACCTGTTCCTGCTGGGAGTTGGAGCTTCAGGGAGACAGCTCCACGCCAGGGCTGGGAAGCTGGAGTTTCCCTGCTTGGCTTAGTTCTTACTCTTCGTTTGAACAGGCTGCAGCCAGAATTGAGGACAAGTTCCTGTGTAATCACTGTAGTGCACTTTAATCATTTGGGTTTAAATGTTAGGGGTTTTGCAAAGTCAGGTTCATTTTTCCCGCTCTTGTTCCCGTTGACATCTTTGGCATTGGAGATCTCGGCTGTCTGTGGACGTGTGTAGCTTTTAGTGTCAGCTTCCCTTGTGACAGATGTCAAAGTAACTGCCTCATGGTTTATTTTGCTCTTAAATAATCAGCAAATGAAAAAGGAAAAAGCCGAGCCAGAAAAAAAAAAAAAGTTGTAACCCAATGAATCTTATCTGGAAGTTTTTTGGGAGCAGCAGAGAAGGATTTGTCTGACTTGGGAAAGTAAGGTGCCAGCAAAAGCAATTTCAGCAAACTTTAAAAGGTTTCATTACATAATAGTAGTTAATGAGGTTTCATGTTTGCTCATTTTTCTTGTATTTTAGAATTTAATTCAACATGGAATTCTTTTTCTTTAGTCAGGTCAACACTGTCTCTAATAGAGGTTTTAGCAGTATTTTCCTTGGCCTATGCATCAGAGTGCTTCCTGACTTCAGCACTGGGAATTTCCAGTGCTTCCCTTCAGGATCAGGACTAGGATTTTTAATGGTTAGAGCTGAAGGGTATAACGGGGCAGAGCTTTAATGGATTTGTGTAGGACAGGTGTTAGAAGCAGTATTTTACTGTTAGGAAATGGCATGGGAAGCTGATGGGAGGTGTGAGTCTGACAGTTAAATTGCACCTTGCTATTTATAACCTTAAATATAAAGAGGATTTAGTGGGCAAGAATTCTCCTGAAGTTTGTGAATTCTTTCTAATAACCCAAAGAATGTAGTATTTCAGTGGTTATTAACTAGATGACAGTTTACAGAGTTAAAGTAGAGCAGCTCCATCAGGCATCACTAGTGCTTTTCCTTCACTCTCAGGGATGTAGGAGCCTGTTTCCTTTAACAGTCTCAGTGAAATAAGTTCTTTGAGATGACAAACCAAAGATTTTTTCCCAAGCATTATTGTGTTGGTTTTAAAAACACACATTTCCATAAATATTTTAGTGGCATTAAGTACACAGATTTTTACTGTGTCCCTGTTTCTATTTCCTTCTCCATTTCTTGGTGCTGTGTCCAGTAGCTCTTTACCCATGGTGCTGCTGTTTATCACCTTGATGATCACGTTAAAGATGATTTCTTAGGACCTTAATGCTGCTACACCTAATGCTGCTCTATAAAATATTGTCCTTTAGACAAAGGATGATGCTCATACCAAAGGTGATATTTGTGCATTAATTAAATGTACTGTGGGTGCATATATTTTACAGGACTGTGAAAATGTTAATGCTGCAATACACTTATTTTTCTGAGCGTGCTGCTGTTTTGGAGGTGTTTCCTTTTGTAGATACCAGAACTAAAGATGTGGCTACTTGGTGCAAAAATAGTTTTCAATAAAACTATAGCTGCAAACAGTGTTCTGTGAGTATTTTTAAATACAGAAGCTGAAAATATTGGTTTTGAGTGATTTAAGCTGAATGCAGGGATGAGGGACCTTGGAGGGAGTCAGGAATAGGCTGTTGGGAATCCGTGGAGGTGTTGGAAGCAGGGGCTGGAGCTGCAGGTCATGCACCCAGGGTTGGGTGTTGCCTTTTGAGCTTTGCAGCAGCTCAGCCCTGAAGGGAAGGGAAGGGAGAGACGTGGGCAGGAAACGGGAGCAGGTCACGGAGGGAACAGCAGGAGCAGCCACAACCCAGCCATGTAGGAGTAAGGGATTTTGTGGGTTTCTCTCCTTAAATCACTTTTTCCTCCTGATCCAAGGATCTGGTTGCTGTCAGGCTCTCCAGTCAGTGTTTCCCAGTGCCCTGGGAGCCAAGCTCTGCAGGGTGTGTGGTGTGGGGCAGCGCTGGAGGAAGGAGGGTTTGTGCTCAGCTTACAGCTTGCTCACCTTGTCTGCACTCCAGAGTGACAGGGTTGTTAGAAACGTGTCTGTGGCCTGTCACCAAAATCAAGTGGTTATAAAATCAGACTGGAAATGAGTTCATAGTAAATAGCTTTGTATCATAAAATTGCTGCCTGCTGTAGGAAGATGTGGGCTCCTTGCCTCTGAGTGTATAGATGAGGGAGTGTCAAATGCTAGGAGAAAATAAAGAAAAAAATATTTTCCTATAATAAAAGACAAAGAATTTTCATATTCTAGTTGTTTAAAAAAAGAAAGATGTTAAAGTCGTGGTAAATCAGAAGATTGGTGTGGGATAGGAGAAGGGCTGGTGTTTAGGTCACCAAGCAGAGCTTGCACAAAGCTCTGGGCATCAGGCTGTGCTCAGGCATCTCCTCCAGGAGGTTCCTAAAGCAGTGCAGAGTCATTTCTCGCTGCCCCATTGCAGTGGGTGAGCTTTGATGACAGCTGAATAAAATATTCCTTAGCATTGCCTTTCCCTGGTGCCTGTGTTGCAGCCGTGGCCCAATGGAGTAGCTGTTTGGGTTTTTTTCCCTATGGGCTAGAAAATTCTCTTGACAGCTTTACAAATGTGCTGAAAAAAAAAAAAAGCTACTCCAAAAAAAAGCAGCTATGGGCTGCACCACCACAGGTGCTGAGAAGCCCAAGGCAGTGGGTTTGGAGCCCAAGCACAGAACAGAATATTAGATTCAAGGCAAACTGATAATCAAAGGAAGTCTTTCTTACACAAAGTTATCTCTGTGGAGGATATGTTTTAATTCTGAGTAGTCAAAACAAATGCTGAGATAAACTTCATATCACAGCAGCTTTTAAGATCTTGAATCGTACTCTTAATGTGTATTAGAACAATAGAAAACGACTTAAAGTACTTTTTCTAAGATGAGCTGGTATTGAAATGTTTGTTCTGATTACCCAGGAGGATGTTACCTTATTTAAAGGTGTCTCTTGGTAGTGCCAGCTGGTTTGCACTTCTACATGAGTGACAAATGTAGTTACTTTTTATGTTGTTTCATCTGTATTGATATACAAAACAAAGTAATTTTTTAAAAGGAGAAGGGAAAAGAAGCCAAGAAACTAGCCCACAAATTTGGCATGAAATGACACTATGTGGACTTACCAATTTTCTTTAAAAAGGCCATTTTTCAGTGTACAGTGAATTACCAGGGCATTGCCTGTGACATACTGAGGGCGTGGACTGTGCACACACCTAGTAGGGTATTTCTATTATATATTGCATTTATTTTATATATTATATTTATAATATTTCAATAGGCATCTAAAAATGTTGCTGAGTACTGGATAGAGAGCCAGGGAGTAGGTCTGGCATCCCTCTATTCCCCCAGCTCTCCTCCACAGACTATTTCCTTTACCAGGAGCCATTTACATAGACATAAGTTACAGTGATTAACCAGAACTTGCTTTCTTTCTTCCCCCTCCTTGTTATGTAAATATATTGCTCTGAGAAATAACAGTAATTAGGAGAAAAGTGGGTGAAAAATTAACGGACTAATAGGAAGCAATAGAATGAAGGAGAAACAGGAGGTTTAAAATCATCTCCTCGTGGACAGTCACTTCCAAATTTGTAGTGGGTGGATGGTGCCCTCAGGGAGCAACAAATACTCTGTTTTCACTTGCTGTATTTTGTGTGTGGCTCTGTTACTTTGTCACTGGATGATGTAGAGAATGGTGGTTGGAACTGTCCTGTTTCCTCTGGGCCATCCTCAGTCTCTGCTCCTTCACCAAAATGCTCCTGGGGTGTGTGATGATGTTCTTGCACCCATAAATACAACTGGCACTGTTTGGGTGCCACCTTTGTGGATTTCTGTTCCTGTCTCCCTGCTTCTTCCACAGGTAGTACTGTTAGCATTTTAGGTCTTGATATTTAGGATAATCCTTTATAATAAATTAGAACTCTAGCAGGTTGACAGCTCTCTTCATTTTCCCTTTAGCAAGCAATGTCTTTAACAGGCTGTTGCCAAACGTTTGTATGTCAACTTGTTCAAAAACTGCTCTGATGGAGGTACTCAATTTCTTAGCTTCAATAATATATGGACAGTAATACAGTAGAAGGATTAAAAACATGTAGATGGTTAAGGGGTAAGAGTGTGATTTCACAACGAAGTAATTTAATAGTGAAATACTCAACGAGGAGACTGTTTTGAGACGTCCTGAGATTAACCTGTGTGTTCTGCTTTCTCTCTTGCAGTCAACGAGTTCACAGTGATCAGGAAGAAGTTCAAGTGCCCGTACTGCAGCTTTTCTGCCATGCACCAGTGCATCCTGAAGAGGCACATGCGGTCCCACACGGGAGAGAGGCCCTATCCCTGCGAGATCTGTGGGAAGAAGTTCACCCGCCGGGAGCACATGAAGCGCCACACCTTGGTAAGGGCAGTGCTGGGGGCATCAGGGAGCAGGAGCTTCAATTCATTCAAGTCTGGTTTTTGTTTGCTGCCCAGGGCTCCTCTGAAGGCTTCTCCTCTATCTTTTTCCCCTGCCTTTCCAAAGCCTGGTGGCTCGCTGCCTGTTCATCCTCCTCCTGCTCTCCAAGCTCAGCTAGAGGTTTTCCAAGGTTTCTGTTGGATATGAGCAAAAAATTCTTCACTGAAAGGGTTGTTCAGCCCTGGCACAGGCTGCCCAGGGCAGTAGTGGAGTCACCATCCCTGGAAGGGTTTAATAAAAGTGTAGATGTGGCTTTTGGGGACATGATTTAGTGGTGGACTTGGCAGTGCTGCGGGAACAATTGGACTTGATCTTAGAGGCCTTTCCCAATCTTAACAATTCTGTAATTCTATGACTTGCTGCAGAAAGCTTTAAAACACATTGCTCAGCAAGAACTTGAGGCAAAGCTACTCTGCTCTGGCCATGCTTAGTTATCAAACATGCTGTTACACTTATTAAAAAGGCTCCTCAGCTCAGATTGCTAGGCTGGTGCTGGTGTCTGGCTCTTCACAGCTTCTTCAGAAACAAAATTTTAAGCTGAACTTTGAATATTTTTCTTTTCATGGTAGAAATTATTTTCCTAATTAGAACCTAAAGATGTTCTCAAAGCTTGGTGTAGAGGTGGTTTTGTGGCAGAGCAGGTAGTTTCTAGGCAATAATTCCAGCAGCAGGCCTGGCTCACCACTGACAATGCCCCAGGTCTCGTACCAGGATCCTGGAGCCCTGTGTGACAATTTTCCACAGTGCCCAAACCCCCATCATCTCCTTCCCTTCCTTCATAGCTCCCATGTCGGTTTGGATGGGTGCCCAGCCATCTGTTTGGGCACTGCCTGCTCCCTGAGATGTCCCTTCCTTCTTTCCTTGGGGTGCTGGAGTTTGGGCAGCAGATCCCAGTGTGAGCTCAGTCCTGCTGCAAGCACACAGGTTTGAGATCTGTTACTGGTTTTGCAGCAGGGAGCACTTTGTCATGCCAGCTGGTTGCCTCCAGCATTTTATTTCTGAGAACTTTCCCTTTTAAATTTTTTTTTCCATAAGTTTAGGATGTTGTCAGCATATTTCCCCTTCTCTTCCTTGAAATATTGGCATTTAATCAGTTAGACTATCATCTTTCTAATGGCACTGTCCAATACTGAGGGCCAAATGCTGTTTCTGTGTTTAATACAAATTTGGCTGTAAAGGGGATAAGATTAATTTCTGTTCAGTTGCATCCAGGAATATGGCTCACTTCGAACCTGCTGACTGAACTGACAGCAGTGGAAAAGAGGGAGAAGTGATCAGTTTTTTAGTAGAAATGCAGCCTGCTCTAGTGGAAGGCATCCCTGCCCATGGCAGGGAGTCAGAGCTAGATCAGCTTTAAGGTCCCTTCCAACCCAAACCATTCTGTGATAATTACAAATTGGTTTAGTACCTGTTTTATAATTTCTTTTTTATATGGCTCTTTTAGCCCTTATTCTGCACCCTGACCACCACCTCCTATTCAGCTTTTGATGCCTGAAAATCATTCTTGTGCGAGTTGAAAGTGAGTGATACCTATACATCCTGCTGGATGACTCTGAGCAGCCCTATCCAACTGCTTTTAAAAAAGTAATAAAATGTAATGCCTTTGCTTGATGCAGTAGAAGAATGTCGTGGGGACTGGCTCGGAGCAGGGGAACCTGCAGCCAGAGCATATCAGAGGCACTCACAGGCTTTGAACACGGCTGGGACTGGTGCAACACAGAGCCTGAGGCAGTGTCCTGCAGCAGTGAGGGGTGAGGGGATACAATGGGCCAATTTGTCCTCTTCCCAAAGAGCTTTAGCTCAGCTGAGTATTCCAGAGCGTGGGGTTGTGGAGAGTCAGGTGGTGAGAGCTGGTGATCCCATGCTGAGGCAGGAGCAGGGAGCAGGCATCCAGGCAGCTGCTTTCAAATAAAAGGGAGGACTTTAATCAGCAAAAGCTCTCCCACAGGCTGTTGTGAGCATGAAAAGAAGAAATTAGTTTAAAAGGATTAGGGACTGGTGATATGTACCTGAGGCTCTGGTGGCTGCTGAGCTGCTCAGAACAACCCCAAACCACTGGCACTGGATCCTTGTGTGCTTCTACACCACTTCCTAAAGTGTCTCCTGAGGTTCAGTGCCAGACACAGGGCATCGAGTGCCTGTGCTGTCCCCATGTGGTGTTAATATGTAAAAGAATAAAGAGAAAGAAACTGAAAGAAAAATACATATGTGTAATACATACTGGGCAGCCCTGAAGCAGTCAGCCAGTTGGACTCGAAGATTGTCGTGGGTCCCTTCCAACTAAACTTTTCTATATGTAAATAAAATCAATATGGATTTCACAAGTAGATATATATGTGTAAGTGAAAGTACCCGGTGGAGCTCCTTGTGGTGGAGTTTGGGAGTTCTCACTTCTCTGGTTTCCTGTGGCAGAGGAGCTGGTGGGTAGTTTGACAAGCTCCTTGCCTTCCATGCAGGGCAAAAGTGGACAGATTTTAGCTTTAATCAGGTGTTTTGTGCTTCTCAAAGTGTGTCATTTTGCTTATTGAATAGTGCAGTCTGACACTGGAAGTGAATTCTTTTATCCTGCAGAGCATTTTCCTTGCTTCCTTTACTGGCCACGTATTCTGTGACAGCTTTATATGCCCAGGATTCTTGCAGCATGAGTTATGGAAGAGAAACATTTTTGTCAAACCAAAGTAGTCAGAAACAAGGTGAGAAGTGCATTCAGATGCTTTTTTTTGGAGATACAGGAGATATTCCAAGTGCTCCTGTTCTTTGGTTCTGGCCAGCAGTGGGATCAGAAGGGAGGCCACTAAATCACCATGACATTAACACTGTTTTGATCAGGCTTATTCTCTGATCTTCACAGAACCAGTGCTTGTGGATTGTTTTTTATTTCTCTTTCATATTTTCCCCTTGGTGATGATACAACTATTGCACCCCAGAGAAACAGAACGAAAAAGGAAGAAAAAAAATTATTATAAAAGTTTGTCTCAGACTTATGAGTGTGATGATGAGCAGGCAGTCCCAGAGGATTTTCCATTGCGTGCCATCATTGCAGGGTTGAGTTAATCGCGGTGGGTTCCGTGCTGGAAGCCAGTTGTGATCTCAGGCAGCAGCTGTGGATTTGCCTTTGCAGGGACACGGCAGCAGCTCTCATTCCATCTCCCTTGGCATTCACCTCTGCGGTCTTCCTTCTTCTCCAGGTCCACAGCAAAGATAAAAAATACGTCTGCAAGGTTTGCAACCGGGTGTTCATGTCGGCGGCCAGCGTGGGGATCAAGCACGGCTCGCGCCGGCACGGCGTCTGCGCCGACTGCTCCGGCCGCGGCATGGCCGGGCACCTGGACCACAACGGCGGGGAAGGGTCCCCCGAGGAGTGCTACCCCGGGGAGGGGCAGTACATGGAAGACCCGGATGACATCAAAGTGGAAGGAGACGAGGAGATGGGAGACGACGACGACATCAAGTGGAAGGATGACGTGGGCATGTCGCAGGATGATGTGATTTTGGATGATGACAAAGATGTCGACTCCCCGCAGGAGCAGGACAACTCTGGGGAGAACGACAAGGATTTTACCTGGATTTCTTAGGGATNGGGAGGGAGGGTGGGGAGGAAGGAGTATGTTGGAAAAACTAAGTAGCCTTGTTGTCGTCCATGTGTGCAAAATAACTCTTGTGTTTTCTGAACAAGTCCTTCTCTGTTCCACTCGGACACTGTCTCAGCAGGGTCGCCTCCAGCGGCACGACTGACTTCGCCTTCCCCCTTCTCCCTTACCCTTTTCCCCCTGTGACCCCCTGCCCATGGCCACCCCTTCAGCCAAGCCAGCCAGGCTGCTCAGGAGGGAGGAGGTGTCTCTGCAGGTGTGAGGAGGCTGGGGAAGCATGAATCCTCCTCCCCTTCCCGCTCCAAACTGAGCAGCAGGGAGGTCTTTGTGTCCAAAGCAGGTTTGTTGGTTGATTGGGTTTTTTTTACACCTTGCCTGTGCTAAAATCCCAGCAGCAGTGGAATTTAAGGCTAAGGTTGTGAAAGCAGATGGATGGATGTGTTAGGGGGCTTCCCCTCATGACACAGGCCTTTTGCAAAGTTATTTAAAGAGTTTTAATTATTTTTTATGGAGCCAAATAGATCAAAAAACAAGTCAGATTACAGCCTTACAAATACTTCTCTTGGATTCTTAGCTTCCAAAAGAATCACCAACAAAGACAGATCGTGACTTTTCTTGGACCTACTGGCATCTTACCCACATCCTGTCTTCCAGCCTTGGTCATCCACAGGCACTGAAATGCATTTGTGCTTCTGGAAGCACCTTTTGCTCTACAGGACACAGTGCTGTACCTGTCATTCTTCTCCACAAATATCTTCACTTTTCTCCCTTTGCTCTGCTGCCTTTTTCACCAATATATGCAAACTGTAGCAGAACCAAGGCATTTGGCCAAGTGCAGGATGAGCTGGGAAAGGTGAGAAGCCGAGGTGAGGAGATCCCAGCAGGGAGGAATCTTGCTGTTCCCGTCCCATGGACTTTTGTGGGGCCAGGATTTCACCTGGGCACCTTGTTCCTCCTTGCCAATCTCAACATTCTCGTTGATCCTGGGTAGGTCTGACACCTGCTTAATTCATGACAAAAACCTTCAGCTTTAGTTGCACTGGTTCAGTGTAATTTTCCAATAAACCATTTTTTTCTTGAAATAAGAACCAGGTTTCTCTCCCAGCGTCTCCTCAGACTCTCTGGGGCCGTTCCAGATAGTTGGATTGTCCCTGTTCATATCGGCCAGCGTTGCCTTCTTCCAGCTACACCTAAATGACAGCAGCAACAGCGTGTGTTGGAATTGTCTTATTCCTGAGAAACAGCTTCTTCTACCTTCACTTCTTTGCTTCTGGTGCTTTTTTAAATAAATAAAAAGCTGAAGACCTCAGTCCATCCTTGCCACGAGCAATTTTCTATGATGTCTGTGACTGTGGTTCCTTGAAACCTGCCACGAAAGACAACCCATTGCCAGAAGCCAAATGACTCGAGGTGCTATTTTCCTTCCTGCAGGCCTGGTGGTCTGTGAGGAAAAGCGTGGTTCCACCCAGCAAAGGAATTAAAAGTATATTGTACAATAAACCCCCATAAAGCAAATAATCTGAAAGGATTTAAGCCACTCGGTGCCAGGATTCCGTGGAGCGTGGTGGAAGCTTCGATCCTGGCACCTGCAGGAGCTGGGTTCTCTCTCCATTCCCTCCTTCCAGTTGCATCCTGGGTTTGTGGCCTTCACCCCCTTTCTCTGCTCCTCAGTTCCTCGCATACATTCACCACCTTCTCTCTGCATCCATCACCCCCATTCGCTGTTGCTTCCACCGGGAGCCTCCAGGCTCCTGCCCCGTCGATTTGGGGGTGCTCGGAGATGTGGGAGCACAGATAGATCTTCCCTAAAACCCTCTGTGTGGATCAGTGGGGCCACCCCAGCACTGCTGCTGCTGCCCCTCGGACTGGAGGAGGTAGTGGCACTTGTTGCTTCGGGCAGGGAGCATGGATAACCCTCTTCCTTAAATACGGGAAGAGCAGAGCGGGTCATGCAGGAATATATTTCTTAACTTGTAAGAATCTCATTTTGCATTTTAGCTTCTTTTCCTTCTCCCCTATTTAAAAAGCTGTAAAACCCCACCCAGTATGTCACAACTTTATATACCCTTTTCCAGTGGTTTTGAGGGGTACCAGAGTGAGGAGGCTGTTCCCTTATCCCAATTTTGGCCCCTCTAGAGGGTGGGCTGTGTATTTATTGTCATTTACCCTGTAAATATGGAGGGGTTAGGGGGTGCCTGAAGTTCTGAATGTGCAGCCTCACCTGTTGCATGTAGACAAATACATACAGTACTTAAAAGACTTATCTTTAGCTTTGCTTTTTATATGTAAAAATCTATTTTAAAGAGAATTTTAATGCCCAAACAGTTCAAACTCCTGGGTTTGTGTCACATTCCGATGGCCCATCCCCTCTGATGCTGGTGTGTGCATCCACCTTCTGAGGAGGAGCAGGTGTGGGCCAAGCCCTCCTCTTCCTCTCTGCCCTTGAGTGACTCAATTTAGTCATCAGAGTTACGGAGTGCTGAGCTTTCTTCACAATTCCCTTGGAAATATTTTATTCTTTTCTTTTCTTATTTTTATTAGAGGTGGGCAGAGAGCCAGGTAGTGCTCAGGAGTGTTTCCAAACTGTGTCACTTTGAGGCTCTTTGAAAGGAGGATGCAAAAAATAAAGAAAAAAAAAAAAAAGGGAGAGAGAAATGGAAAATCCACATAAAAACTAACTTTTCCCATGTCATAACCTCGCACGTGCTTCTGTCCCACTAACACACACCATGTACCAAATAAAACCCTTCTAACACCTGATGTCTGTTTAAGTGCTTTGTTCTGATGGAGGTGTGCAGAGTTGGAAACACAGGGATTCATCTTTAACCTTCCATGCTCCGACTTGGGTTTGAAAAAAAAAGAAAAAAAGGAATTTAGGTGTGGTTTTTTTATGCTGGAACTTTATAAAACTTCATCAGTTCACTCCAGGTGATCGCATCCCTCCAGCTTCTCTCCGGGGTCTCTCGGATATACTGCCTATGCAAACTTCTGCTCTTGGAGATTTAAACAAAACCCCACTAATTCTGCCTGTTCTGCATCTCGTCTTTGTATTTCCCTTCAGGGCTTTGTATACTTCACTGAGGTTCCCTTTTTTTAATTTTTTCTAAATATATATATATATATGTGTGTGTGTATATATACAGACTTAGTTCCAAAACAATAACTCCCTTAGAGGTAAAACATGGATATACTCCATCTTGAGAACTTGCAGCTCATTTTTTTAAAGCATTTGTACATGTAAATGTTCCTCCTTGAATTCCTTGATTACCCTCATTTTTTTATTTGAAATCTGAGTGCCAGGAGTAGAGAGTGGAATGGGGCACAGGGCATTGTCCTCTCTGTGCCCTCTGGAAAACATCCCAGGGATCCATGGAGAACATCATAAAGGATGGAGACAAACGAGGTCCTTGTGTTGATTTGGGATTCCCAAAAATATTCATGAAATCATGAATTCCCCAGTTCTGTGGTTTTTAAGGTCACCCCAGAGCCTCACAGCTGCAGAGCAGCTTCGCAGGGAGGCGGAGGGGGACTTTTCTAATGAAGGTTTGCAAAGTGATTGTCCTTTCCCTTTTCCTTTTTTTTTCTTTTTTTTTTCTCTTTAATCAAAAATCAGTTTTTTGGACAACAAAACAAGTAATTTTTGTGTGGAAGGAAACCCACTCCAGCGTTACTTCCCCTTTTGTTTCCTCTCCCCACTCCTGCCTTTAAACACTCCGCTTCCCCGAAGCAAAGCTGTGGCTTTGGGGTGGGTGGCTGCGTTTTGGGACTGTCCCTGAGCACCCTCCCCTCAAAGCTCCCCCTTTTGCACATCACCCTCGAGGAAACTCCATGAAAACAATGCAAAAACTGGAATTTTTTGCAATATTCTGAAAGATAATCTAATTTTTGCTCATTCTGTGACACGTGCGACTCCTATGAAAGCCATAATTAATGGTTCCTTTGATTTTGTAGATCCTGAATTCCTGAGTCGTGTTTTGAATTTCAGCCTTTTTTTTTTTTTTTTAAGTCCCCTAGTCAGAGTGCTGTGTGTATGCTTTCATATATATTTATTTTTCAACGTGCTTTAAACCTGTCTACAAAAATAAAGCTGAACAAACACAAAAAGGAAGGTGTTTGAAGATTGTTGATTTTTTTTTTTGCTGGGAATATTCTATATTATACTGACTTTATATTAATTATTATAAACCTGTGTTTGTATTGAAGATGTGTTTAATATTTTGGGGAGGTTGAGGAGATTTTGTAACCAGAAGTCAGTGGGAGAACATGCTGTGTTGTACTGATTTTCTGTCGATGTAGTTCAGGTAAATCTGATTTTATTTTCTAGTTGCTGCCCAGTTCCTCGCCTGCCGGGGGCTGCCCCTCGGATAGAACCTTTGTGATGGGATTTAGCTTAGACATACCTGCAAAAATCAATCAGTTTCAATAAATTGGGAAATTGCTGCTACAGTTTTGTCTGCTTTTTCTTTTTTTTTAAATGCATAATTATTATTATTTTCCTCCTTGCCCTGTGTTGGAAAGATGGGGCAACATGGGGACCAGCAGGGAGCCCTGCTCATGCCCAGGCTGGGGTTGCTGCTCCCTTCCCCTTCTCCATCCCTTTCCCCATCCCAAACAGGCACCTGTGGCTCATTCCCTCCCTCCCTGCTGCCTGTTGGTGGCAGTTTCCATATTTTTTGGGCATTATCTGAAATTAAAGTAACTCCCAGAAGGATGCACAGGGTGTTGCCATCCCTGGGGCACATGGGATGCAGGAGGGAGGTGACAGCAGTGGGTCTGGGGGTGTCAAGGGGCACAGGGTGCCCACTCTGCCTGTCTTAACAGTAACTAAAGAACAGGAATCATTAAAAAAAAAAAATCCAAGTATTTATTTTTTTTTTTCTTTTGGATCTGATACATCACATCCCCGGAGGGGACAAGTGGGGGCACAGCACCAGCCTGACCCATGGGGCCAAAGCAGTGTCCAACCCCCTGCAAGGGGGGACCCTGCAGTGGGGGGTCCCTGATGCAAAGGGAACCTTCCCACAGGGCAGGAGGGTGGCAGGGCCACCACCCCTCCCTGTCCCCTCCCTGCATGGGGAGAGGAGCGGGGTGGCATGGCCTGGCCAAACCCGAGCTGCTGCCTGGGCTGGAGAGTGACAGGACAAGAGGGGAGAAAGGGTTTTGAGGGGAAAACGGGGGTTTTTTTGGGTAAAAAGGGGGTTTAAAGTGAATTAAACCCCTTGAAACCCACCCAGGGCTGGAGGCACCCCGCTGCCGCGGCCCGCGCGCTCTCGTGCTGTGGGAGGGAGTAGGTAAAAATACGAATTTTCATATATTTTATTCAAAAAATAAAAACCACACGAAGGAAAAAAAAAAATTAAAGTAAAGGAAAACAAAAAGACCCCTCTTTGTGCAGTTTGGCTTAGTGCAAATGGGCGCATTCCTGCAGGCACTTCCCGGGGCATCGCCCCGGCAGGGGCTCCCCAAAACGAGAGAGAGAAATGACATTACAAAGAGTAAAAACCCCCCTGGGGGGGCGAGGGGGGGGGCAGGCACCCACCTCTGCCCTGGGCACTGGGGCTGCCCCCCGGGAGCAGGCAGGGGGCAGGAACAGACACCCCCTTTTCCGAGCCCCCCCCGGCCACAGGCACAGCTGATCTGAGCCACGGGGGTCCCCAAACCGCAGTGGGGAGGGGGCCGGGAGCAGCCAGACCCCCCCTGCCAGCCCCCGCCGGCGAGCAGCGGGGCCGGGTCGTTGGATTTAGCTTATTTTCGAAGGGAAAACAAGGCAGGGGGGACAAGCTCCGTGGCGGGGGGGCTGTGTGTGTGTGTGCATAAAGCTTTCGGGGGGGCCGTTCCCTGAGTCCGGGGGGGCGGCCGGGGGGGCGCGAAGGCACCTCGAGTGCAAAATGTGCAAGAAGGAGGGAGCGGCGGGGCTCCGTCAGTCGAGGAAGCGCTGGCACGCCTTCTTCCAGCGGCAGGCCGTGCACCACATCTCCCGGTGCTCCATGCCGTACACCTTGCGGCACTTCTTGGCCTCCCCCCGCGGCCGCCTGCGGCACAGGGGACAAGTCACAACGAGGGGGGGACACACGCGGCTGGGAGGGGACAGGGGGGGGCGCGACAGCAATGGCTCACCT
>VXBQ01007931.1:359587-454403 GCA_013400175.1 Phainopepla nitens | reverse complement strand
CTGGGACAGGGGTTGTGGCCATAAAAGTAAAATTTTCCACTGCCAAGAAATAATCACATTGTTAATGTTTCTGGGCAATATTGCTGAACTACTATCTTCCAGGTGTTTTTTCACATGACTACCTTAAAACAAAGTGCCACGTTCCTTTTCACTTCCTCCCTTACATTTCTATTTTGAACTTTCCATGGTTTCTGGCCCACAGGAGTCAAGATGTCTACACCATTCATCATCTCCACAGTACTCCCTGTTCCGCTGCACAGCTGCCTTCCCATAGAATACTCCTTGGTATCACATTCTGTTTATTCATGGGAAATAAGAGAAATCATCTGATAAACTTGATACTCAGTTACTCTTTAGAACCTGTTTATTTACAGTTTGAAGAGCTACCTTAAAGCGATGGAAAGTAAATACTAAGATTCATTTCAAATATGAACAAGCTTAAAAAAATATAAGTAAAAAACTGAATTGTGGATATTCTTCAATCTATTGTATTTATTGTTAAAAAGAGAAGAAAGCAGAAGGAAGTGAGTAGGTATAAAGCAAATGCTTTTACAAATAATTATTTTAAAGTATTGAAAATTTGCCATGTCATGTTGATTTACATTTTATTTTGCAATATATTTTAGCTATTCTCAGGTTTTCTACTTGTTTTCCCAAGATAAAGATCGTTTATGTATGATATTGAAAGGAGTGTACCACAGGCTTTGCTTCTTTTGTTCATACTCTATAGAGCAGCAGCTAATGTAGTATCAGAAGGCAAAGATCTATAGAATCAATAGGATTAAAATAAGGCTATGAAGTAGTAGATAAAAAAAACATTGATGAGTGTGAGAAAAATAAATCAGTTTATTTTCAGCTGATCACTATTGGTGAATTAGATAAAAAAGAGAGCACCTATCAGTTAACTGATGGAAAAAAACTGAGTCACATCATATTGGATCAACTTTGCCAAAAGCTAAACAGTCATCCAGCAGCTCATCCAGTCCCCTCTCCCACAGGGTTAGCTGCTATGAGAAAAGTTAATTCCATCCCAGCCAGACCCAGCAAAAATCTCTACAGAAAATATTTTAAACTCATGTTTGACAAAAGAGTATTTTTTAATTGAAAGATTTCCGAGATGAAATGGGAAATTCTACTTTCACTGGACTCCTGTGTTTCCAGATTCTTGCTTTGAATCTGCAAGAGCACTAGTTATCTCCACATTGATTAATTACAACTTTGACTTTGCAATGACCATTTAGACAAAAACAAAAATTATATTCAACTACTTAAAAATTAAGGCTCTCATGCCACATTAAATAATGATAAATAAACACAAACTGTTTCTTAACATACAGAATTTTCAGCAGTGGACTTAAACAGATAGTAAAGCAACATTTAAGATACAGTTTCTGTAGGGAAAAACAAAGAGTAATTTTGCAAGAAATAGACTAAGTTAGTTAATTTTAAAAATTTACTTATTAATTGTCAATTCCTGCCCCCTAAATTCATTGCAATACTGCAGAAGAAGTTGGAGATGAAATTTTCCTTGAAGCAAACTTAAGTACATGCACAAGAAATAATGGAGCATGTAGATTCAGAAAGACACAAATAACTTGCTGCAGTACAGAGCATTGAAATACCCTGGTAGCCTGTCTTGTTTATGGAAAAAGGTCTCAATAGCTAGAGGACATGTCAGGAGGTATGCCCACATCTAAAGCAGACACTGTAAATAGAGCTTTCAGTGTACATATCTTCTTCAAATCTTCTGTCTTTTTAGTACACTCTCAAGTCTGAGCCCACCAGTCACTTAATGGCAATTTATAAATTGTTTCTCTGCTGACTGTAATGACAGAAGCCTTAAGATCCTCAGTGTGTGAGATGGCAAAAGAAAAGTCAAGTTTTAAGTGTAGCTTCCCTCTTAGCTGTGCTGTTTCTTTGGTGTGCTTATAAGCAAATGATAAGAAATGGTTCACTAACTTGGTAATAATTTAGAGCCCCAGCATCCACCTGTGTAGTCAAGAATCCACTCAATAGCTCCACTGTGGAAATGAAACACATCTGGGTCAACAAATCTGCATGTTTAGATCAAATGAGTGAGTAGGAGACTCACTGGGTTCTGGGAGGCTGCATAATACACAAGAGAATAGGAAGAGCACACTGAGCCAGACCAAGGGTCTGTCTGCTGAATGATCTTTGACAATAGGAAGTGGCCGCTGTTAGGACAGAGCCTGTGAGAGCCAGGGAAGCCTTTAAGATACAGGCTTATCCTATGTTTTTTCTGCTCGATCCTCCCAGCTTTCAGCAGACCGTCTAGGGATTTCTGGAGCCAGAGATATTTCTGTTTGTTAATGTCTCAATGTGTACCTCTTCCATGAGTTTGCCATTTTGCTTTTTGAACTGATTTTCACTTTTGACATCTGGAATGCTGCCTAGCAGAGTTTCCACAGTGTATATATTCAGGTAAAAATACATTTCTTGTTCGCTTGTTTCAACCTGCTCAGTGATGATGTCTTTTCATGATCCCAAGTTTTTATGCTGTTAGAAATAAGAAGTGTTTTCTACTCTTATATCCCATGGACTTGAAGACCCAGCAAAGTTCAGACCCATGGGATTCATATATTTCTGAAGTAAAATTTAAGTTGCTATATCATTCTCTTGCAATGAATGTTTATTTTGCAAAAGACCAGATTCAGTTTCAAGAAAATTATTTTTAGTGTTTGTGCAAGCTACTCTCTAAAGAAAGAAATTTATACAATGATTTGTATACTGACAGTTTCAAATTTGTTGTTAGAATTACCTGTCAGATACCTAGACAGAATCAGTTTAAAGATGTTCATTCTTTTACTAATCATAAATAGTAATAAAACTTTCCAATTTTAGCTTTCAAAAAAAAAAAAATCATGCATTTGCAAGAAATAATACCAGTCACAAGCACTCAGTACAATGTGTCATAAGCGCAATGTAAGGCATTGCGAATTCCAGTTTCCGATAAAAATGCATTGCTTTTCTTCCTATAAATAAGTAGTTGTGCTATGGCAAGCTATCCCAAGAAATTTTATACATAACCCCTTGAAAATTGCAGAGAACAGACAGAACTGTCTAATGGTATTCAGCATGACCAGGGAAGTTGAAATGATCATGACATAAACTAACCTTGCTTAATATTTAGCTTTTAGCTTTTCTGTTTAACTCTGTCTTGTCCAGAAATTCTTACTATTCTAGTCATTTACAGTGAAGTACAAAAGCGTTTTCTGTATTTGTAGCTTGATTATAAAACAAATCTAGAAGCCTAGGAAATTTCTAGATTTCCTCAATTTATCTCCACTTTGGGGCAAAGAGCCACTTTTTCAATACTCCTCACTTTTCTGTCTTATGCAGCTAAACAACCACTAGGTTTAACTTTATGTATAAGTATATTAAATGGCTGAATAATGTAAAAGTTCTAGATGTTAAATTTTAAAGATGAAAGACAGGAAAAGGTTGGTAAATTAATTGCCTGCATCTATTGACAGATGCTCCAACTTCATAAAGAGTCCTGTTACTGAAAAATATTTTTAAAAAATAGTGTTTTTTCTCTATAAATTCTGTCATGATTAACTTAATGATACAAAGTTATCAAAATTATTATAAATTAAAACCTGTCAAATCCTGTTTTGGCTAAAACTGTCCTCTAGTTCAGACATAGGTCTGCCAGATACCTAGTATCAGCACACCTTCCAACTCATTTTGCAATGATCACTGTATAGTTTCTCATTGCTTCTTCTTCTGAAGTATCACTTCAATCTGACACATCATCAGCTCTATAAATCTCAGCTACTCCATCTCAACTACTTCCATGAGATTTTGCCTTGTTCTTCCTGGATTAAAAAGGGATATGAAGAGTGGTGCATAAAAAACAAGGAGAAGGATGACAAGACTGTGAAGTGGCATTTGGGAAATGACTGTCCCAGGGAAGTACTGGGGATCTGATCACTCACCATGCACTTCACTGCTCTTGTAAATTTGGAATACTGAAGGCTCAACTTTTTAAAAGAAAGTCAAAAGTGATATATAATAATGTATTTCAAGACCTAAAACTTTCAAGGAATAGCACCAATTATACACAAAAGCTATAATGAAATCATTAGAGATGACAGCCATAGAAGAATGAAAGCCCCGTTACAGGAATCCTTGTGGAAACAAGTGCTGCATAAGATGGTCCATTTTAAATATGGTCATGTTCCCTTGTCGTACAAACTGTATCAAACTTGAGTGAAATTGCTGATGAAATACCATAGATAGAGGGTTATAGAAATATGTAACTTCCCACACACTGTATTAAATAAAAGAAATTCTGTGGAAATAACCTCTATGTTTACACTGTTTTGATGTACACATTATTGCCTACATCTGGTGGAATAGATAAAGATTCTTTTTCCTAGATGGAGACCTCCATTTAAATCTATGGTACTGTGAATCAGAGGTACTTGGCTGAAAAGTGGAAACAGGCATGCAGCATGAAAAAGTGATTTTAGTCACTTATGTTTAGAGGTGAGTGTTGGAACTGGGAAGAAATCAGAAGACTAACCTTCTAGATGTATTCTGCATGTGGAATTGCTGACATAACTTACTATTGCAATTTTTATCTTTGTTGAATGCCAGCAAGATATGTGCATATATTGGAACTAAACAGGCTGGCCTGAATATTGCAAAGGAACTAATGAATATAATCTCTAAAATCCTTCTTGTACTTGGTAAATGACAGGATATTTTTATCACAAAATCTGCTACAAATTGTCAGCACTGTAATATAACTTCTATTCACACCTTTTTCTGTGAGCGTGTGAGGAAATAGTACCAAGTTGCACAATCTAATAAATTCATAAAAACTTACTAACAACTCAATATTCATTTTTTAACAGTCTGAATCCAAGCTAGTATATACAATTTTGACATTCAACTCAAACCTGTCTTTGAAATTCCTGGAGCCAGACCCAGGAACTATCATCTGTGCAAGTGCATAGCTCTATTTTTCTTACACTCTAAATCGCTACTGGGTAAAAACTTTCTTTGTCTATATTTTTTTTTTATTAAACTGAAAGTTTGAAATTTTTTTTCTTCTATATGCTTTCTGTTTTCAGATACTAGAATAAAATAAAGCATTATCATGTTAAGCACAACATTTTCTTAGTGAAGGTCAGTCATGACATTTAGATGAAAATGTCTTCATATTTACAGTCTAGATATAACAAAAAAATAGTTGTAATTTTATTTTCTTGTGTTTTCAAATTTTTCTGAAAGGGCATTTGGATGATTCTGAAAATAAGAAGAGCAATGACACTTTCCTGCAAGATCACATTGTCTAAGAAGTTATTCAGCAAGGTGTTTGAAGGAAGAAGGGAATTAGCATAATTGCCATGTGCCTCCTTCCTTCTGTACTGTTCACAATGCTGTAGAAAGAGCCAGAAAGACCTGTTTTTATTTTGTGATAAAGTATTGTCAGACATTCTTACCTTCCAAATCCCAACTTTGTAAATCCCACTCGGGTCAGTAGGAGTCAAGTAACAAAATCCAACAGAACCATAACACAGTGCTCTGAAGCACTCACTGATCCTTTTGCTCCAAGCTATGACTAAATCAGGATATTGGCTATTTTTGGGAGTCCAGACTATGCTACTACTTCATACTAGACTGCTACAAAAGTCTCAGATAAAAAATACATTTTATTGCTGAAATTGGATCACATTTGTCTTACATAAATGCACATATTTGCAAAGCAGCTCTAAGTCTGGTCATCTATTTCTAGAAGAAAGTCCCACGATTTCTCTGATTTCAATTGAATTGTCTATCACATATGCATTAAAAAAATAAATTATCTGTTTTGGTTTTTTTTCTGGAGAATTTTTGTTTTGACTGTTAAACCATTAGTATGAAACCAGTTCTGATCACCATGATATCTTATTCTCCAATAGTAAAATAAAGCAAACAACATGAAAGTATGAACTAAAATGTGGCCTGTAAATCTCAAATTTCTCCTAAATGAGAACACAGTAATTATTAATTAGAAAAAAAAGTCAAAAATTATTATTTTTTCATGTTAATGTAAATCCCAGAAAACATTAATAATTGTGTAGAAGATTTAATATAAAAAACAGGAGTTAATACCCATTTGATTTTAGTGTTGTGCACTGATTACTGCATTAATAATTTATACAACAAATTAACCATAATTACATGAATTGCAACAACTGAAAATGTGTATGAACAGATGGTGCATGTGGTTTACTGTGAAAAGCAATACTCAAAATCTTTGGGTTTACCTCCTGTCTTATTTTGCAGCCTAACACTGTAAGAGAAGTTATTCCAAACTATTGACCTATAAAAGCAAATTGCAAGTGAATTCATAGCTGGCCATTTCCCACATTCCTGATGGTAGTCTGCTCTGCCAAACTGAAAGAGTTGGAAAATTAAGAGGGGCTCAGTCTGTCAGAAGGACAATAGAATGTGCCTACATTTCTAATTGCAGTTCAATTGAAAAGAGGTAGCAGATTAAATACTCAAAAAAACCCTCCCACACTCCTGCTGGGAAGAGGAAGCTGGAATGAGATATTGAGGTGTTACCTGTTCCTGAAGGCCTCCTTTCCAGCAGTCTGTGGCCAGCGTAGGGCTCAGCTGAAGGTCTCCATGAAGATAAAGTCGCATCTGAGGTTTTCAGCAGCCTGGCGTGCAGCACAGTGGCTGAGGTCCATCTCTTACTCAGGGGCCAGAGGAAGAAAAGAGAAGTTCCACATGGTTCTCTGAAGCTTGGCAGGTTGCTTACTTGTTGCAGCAATTGCACAGGAAGGGTTGAAAGCCTTTCGCATGAAATACACTGGAAAATATAAGGGGAGTCGGACTTGCAATGTAAATGCTTTTTCTTAACATCTGCCATCAGCAGGCTAAAAGCAATAGAGTTAATTTTATCAGTGTGAGTGAAGGTCAGACTTTTATGACTGCTTGACCTCCAAAGACATGTGCAGTTTAAGTATGTGGTGGAAGTCCAGAGACGAATTAAAGGTAATGCTTTCTCCACCTTAGCAGCATTTCTCTTTAAGGGGAAATTATTGCTCTTATCTACTTTGCACCTACTGTAAAGGCCACAGAAAGGCTACTGTTGTCTAGTCAAAGAAAGAAAAAAACAAAGTTTTAACTAAAGCATAATTATGAACTGCCCAACATACAGAATAGCTCTGCTAGAGTGATTGTGACCTGTAATGAGCTACTCTTAACCTACCATACTATGTGTAAAAATGAAATGTTCTGTCTTCCTGAGTTACCTGAGTGCCCAAAGACTAATTTGCAAACTGAATCACTTCTTAATTGGGGAACAAGGGGGCAGAAGGAGTGTCTGTATTTTGGATGCCTCCAGAAAAATAGAAGTTTTCAGTCTCCCAGTTTTTGCCATAGGCTCCCAATTCCTTTTTAAATCTACCTATGAGATTCTGTAGATTTTAAGGAAGTTTTGGGTTATTTTTAATGCTGAAAAACATTTAAGTAGACATGCATATATAAAATTTCATTCTATTCTATTTAGAACTGATTTATAAGTCCTAAAACACAGAATAATTATTATCTTTTGAAACATAGATAAAACAAGTCATCAAATATATAACCATAAATCCAATAAAAATAATGATAAAACATGAGTAAAAAATCTAAAGGAAAATCCATCTTCATTTTTACTATAAACTATTCAAGGAAACCTCATGAAGACATAGATGGTAGACTCTCTTGGTTTTCTGAAATTTAATAGCTAAGTGTTACCTCAGCTTATCTATCTTCTTTCAGTTGTAAATGTCTATTTTTATTGATGGTTTCTAAATTAGTGAATGAACATTCAATTTTGCTTTTTTCAGCAATCATGGAGTACAGGTTTTCTGTAAATTTTCTTAATGACCAGTAAGTTTTTTTGTAGACATAGTCCAGAAAAACAAGTGACATAATTTTCACACAGAGTTAAAATGAAAGCAGGCAGGAAAGAGAGATGTGCATCAAGTTTGTAATGTATATGGCACATGGAACAGCTGTAAGTCACTTGGAAGTTTTCTGTAGTTATTAAACTCTAGAGAAAGGGAGGTTGACCTAGGCTAGCTGTCAGACCCCCACCATGACTTTCTCAGTCCCCCTTCCCAGCGGGACAGGGGAAGAAGATATGATGGAAAAGCTCAGGAGATGAGATAAAAACAGTTTATTAGTAGTTTCTTGTTTATTATTATGGGCTGCTGTGAAGAAAGTTAACTCCACCACATCCAGAATCAGTATATAAATACATCTTAAGTAATCAATAACATTATATAATTCACTCTGAAAACAGAATAAGGAAGGTAATAATTTATTTTAGCCTAGTATAACAAATTATTCACAAAGATTTTTTTAGAAACATTTTCATTGCTCATATAAGAAGAGCTAGTTCAGGGTTTCCTAGTAGAGTAGGCAGTTAAATTTTGCCACTGCAAGGATGAAGATGAGATCGGTACACCCTGGAGAGGCAGACGGTTGCTAATGGATGGTGCAGAGCTGGTCAGGTGTGGCAGCTTGAGAGCCAAGATTGTTAATGATGGGAGGCCCCTCAGGTCCCCAAGGCCCTGGGTAACCAGACCCTTCACCCAGCAGTGAGAGGGGCAGCACATCCACCCCTCTTTGAGCGTAGCAAAGGTAGAGTAGGCAGCAGCCACTACCTCCCTTCCTAAAGTGGTTTAGAATCAAAGAATTGCTGAGTTTGGAAAAGAATTTTAAAATCATTGAGACCAATTGAAAAAAAAAGAAATACAACAACAAAAAAGAAAAACACACACACATACAAAAAACCCCAAACAAACCAGCAGAAATCCAAACTTACATGTTACCACATTCCTTCTAGAACTAGACCCAAATGTACACCTTCAAATGTTTATGATGCAAGGACTGAGGCAAACACCACATCCAGGACAGTGACAGTTACATTACATAATTCTCTACACACGTTTATGAAGCTCCATCATAAAGCTCTTCAGAAGGAACACTGCAGCAGGCTGTTCTTCACCAGTGATAAGTAATTTACATTTAATTTCTGCCTGAATTTCTTTTTGTCCGTTTCATTACCAGTTTCCTAACTTGTGGGCTTGAGTACATTAACTCTCCTTTAGGCAATTATATATTGCTTTAACATATAGAAGCACAAATCTACTGGAAAACTTGAGAGAAAAGGTGTTTTGGGAATTTCAGTCCGACTTGCTACTGACCCATGGTATGTAATACGTGTTGTTATGTCTCCTGACATTAAGATGAACAAAAACTGACCATTTTCATCATAGGGCTCCTTCAATGCCTGAAAAAAATATTTTTAGGAGCATTCAGCTTTTTATTTTTTTTTATCTTGATTTTCTAGAGGTTTTATTGACAGCAGATATGGTTTTCTGAATATCACCCAGATGTTAGGGCAAACTGTTGGCAGCTCACTGAGAAAGTTCGGCATTTTTGAGTAAGCCTGGATCCAGCACTGGGAGCCAAAATGAGGCCGGAGCACCTTCTGCTATGATAAAGAAATGACAGCTTGAAAATGTCATTTCTGAAAGAGCTGTTAGTTTTGTCATTTTGCACTTTGGTCTAGTTAAAATTAAAACAATAGAATGAAAGTATTTGGTTTGTATTCTTTCTTCAGGCACACAATACTTTCAATATGCATTTTTTTCCAAAGCATTAACATATAGCTAAATAGTGTAGAGTAAACAACACTAAATGATATAATTCAGAAACTCAAGAAGTTGAAACACCAAATAAAAAAATGCAAAAAACTCAGACTTACACCCTCATACAGAGGAAAGACAGATAATGGCTTTTTTCTACTTTTCTTTCTCCTTTTTATTTTCAAGTAGCTTTTATTGTGTCAAAAATGACTTGTAAATGACTGAGACACAGTTAAATAGAGCAAATATTTCTCAGATCAAATGTAACATGAAACGTGGGATTTAGATCATCTACCTGTAACCACAAAAAAAAAAAAGAAAAAACTTAATCTTCAAATTTATCTAGTCATCTAGATTATTTCCACAGTAGAGAAAAGAAACAGACATAATCTATGAGCAGTTTAGGCAAATTATGTTAGATGTTTAGGGCATAGGAAAAATGGATCAATAACTAACCTAGCTCTGGAGAGAAGTGGATAAGTGAGACAAATCTCATCACTTCTCTGAAACGTTGGCCTTTTTTTTGGCTTTTTCTTTGATTGTCATGTCTTTTGATAGACACATCTCAGTACCGATTCCTGATATCAGACCAATAAATATGCTGTTATCTCTAAATTCTCTATTCAATATAGTCCAGTCTCTGATCCCACCATTACAAGACAAGCATATGTATGTACATCAGTATCAATCAGCACAATGGGTCTTCAAATTGCTTTAATATTTCACAGAAACAGAACAAGCTGCACAAGTGGTACAGCTCAGTGGTGACTGAGCACAAAGCTAAATGGAATCCATTTAAAACACATTCTTAAAATATTAAATCAAAATGGCAGTTTCACATTCCTACCTTTAAATTAACAGTTCATAATAATTTGTTCATAAGCAATTCAATTTTTATCCTCCTCATGTATAGATACTTCAAAATTATGTAAGGTCAAGATATATGTTTATGAGATTTTTCCCTCTTTATATTTTAGTTTTACAATCATTGTAATATATGCTTTCATTTAGTCTTTGTTTAAGTAAAACACTACCCAGAAAAAAATAATTTTAGCCTCAGACAAAGATAATGAAGCTTTGAAGTTTTATTCTGAGGCTAGGTCATCAGATGTGAAACTGATTTTCCCCCATTGTGGCTTTTTGGGTGATATTAAAAAACTCACTGAAATTAAAATGTTATTCACTGGAATTCACTATGTTTCATGGTTTACTTAATATTAATTACATTTAAAATTGGAAATTTGCAAATTATTTATCAGGTATGCAAATGTATGTTTGTGATACTGAATGTATGGTTTAAAAATACCAAATGAAAGCATACAAATCACATGGTTTTAGAAATCTGCAGCCCTTTGGCCGTGCTATGACTGCCACTTGTCATGGTTGTCTCATAACTCTTTCATAACCTCTGCATAAGAAATCAAAGAGCTCAGTGTTGCTCCTGTAAAACAAGTGTATATCATGACAGGAACTGATAGTACATGTGCGTGCAGTCTCAGAAAGAAACTGATTAGAGAGATGTTAAAGAAGATTTTTGCACTCTCTGATGTTAGACATCTGTCTTAAGTAGCTAAAGTTTTCTTGGCAATCAAGAATGTTGTTTCTTGAGACAACAAATGCAGCTGTTACTCTGTCCTGCCCACTCTGACTAACTTCTACAGAGATTTCTGAGTTCTTTGTCAACCACCTCCTGATTGCAGGCTAAATTCGGGTAGGTTTTCTCCCCCTCAGAAAATTGCACCATAAACTCTTGTTACACAAGATTTGATTAATGTCCATTTCAGATGTCCCTGCAGGAAGGGCAGAACACAGATGGAGGCTGCCCACTGATCTGAGTTAAGCCATTTCCACCCATCAATCAGCATCTGTAGTTTATGGCAGGATGTCTTGAGGAAAGGTGGTCTCAGTGATATCTTACTGTAAGTTGAGAGATTCAGAAATTGATTAATGAGCAGGTCCAGAGTCCATCAAGTGAGAGCACGATAGAGAGGTAGGTGTACCATTCTAATGCAGGCTCTCACCACTCATCCATCAGAGCCCTATGTTAACAGATGGGTCGCTTCAGTTTCCCTCTTCAGTCAGTGGAGAGAAAAGGGGTTTCTCAGGGTGAGCTAAAGCTAGAAACTAACTCAGCTGCACTCAAGTGGAACTTGGTTCTTTCCTCTGACAGCAGGACTCAGAAGTTACTGTACTTAAACACTGAAGTCAGACCTTGTGAGTATTCCTTAAGAACAAATAAATCATCCTTTGAAATCTTGAAGAAATATGTTCAAGGGAAAACGTTTTCACAAATGACTTAAAAGTGGCTACACTGTGAATCTATTCTACAAATACAGTGAACAATGCATTGCAGTGACTACACACCTCAGCTTTTCCTGATAAATATATCAAAGAGTAATGAAGAAAAGATGTAGAGACAGGTGATTTCACCTTACTTCTTCTCTGCTTTATTGCGTAGCAAGAACCAGGCAAAACACTGACTGACAATGCTGGAAAATACTCATTTTCTAGTTCCTCTTCTATATTGGCAATATAGAGTGGTCTTTTGAGCTCTGCACTCCATCCAGGCCGTTCAGAAACAACACAATAAAAAGTGATTCGGACCCTGAACAGGCAAGCCATCTTCTGATGCTGGATTTCCATGCCTGTCTATTTCCACTGTGTTTGAGAATGTGGAACCGGCAGCATTTAAAGGATTTTCGTCTATGAATATAGGTAGTATGAGATAGAAACTGTTAATGCTTAAGAATAGGACTGAAGACATATGGTTTCTTCTTTTCCTGCAAAGCTCTCTGCATGATGAGTAAGGAAAAATCCACCTTAAGGTTATACAAAGACCAAAGCAAGCTAGTGAGTTAGTCAACACTTGAAACACCTCCTCTCAACAGGGTGTACTAACCTTCAGTGAGCTGTCTCTTACCGCAGTAGACTACTTGCACTCCTCAGGCTAGTTTGGTATCTCTGGGTCAAATTGCAAGATTGATTTACTACCAGAACTCCACTTCCAACTCGGAATAACCATAGTTTTATGTTATGCAATTTTGCTAGAAATAATGTAATAAAGCTATTTACACTGATCACTTGTGGTATAAACACAGCACTATTTTTAAAGTAGAAATCCATCAGGGAGAGCCTTCTAGTGCTGTAGAATTGATACAGCATGTTATTCTAGTGGGAAAACAGGGAACTGGCCCTGTGTAGAAATAGGCATGCTAAGGATATTGATTTATGATGGGCCCTGATGATTAGTGTTTCAAAGGCTTTTTCCCCAAAGGATATTCTATCTAAACTTACATTGTGCTAGTTATATTGAATCTGAAACTCAGTCATGGGAGGTGTGATAGTAGGTGACTGCCTTAGCCACAGTGATCATGAAATGCTCTAGTTTAAAATTTTCAGTGAAATCACAAAATCACAGATTTGGTCAGGTGGGAAGGGATCACAGTTCAACCTCCCTGCTCAAACAGGGTCAGCCTGAACATATGGCAGAGAATTGTGCCCAGACTATCCAGAATACCTCCAGTGAGGGAGACTCCTGAGGTCTATTGGCAGTCTGTTCCAGTTTGCTGTCCCTAATAAGAAAAGAACAGACAGCAGAGTTGTTACCCTAGACTTCAGGAGAGGAAACCTTAAACTATCTGAGAAGCTATCTAGCAGAGTACTTCAGGAATCTGCTTTTGAAGACTTAGGAGTTCAAGAGTATTGGTAAGTATTTAAGAACCATGTTATAGACAGGAGCAACAATTCCACTGTATCCTAAGTCAAGCAAGCAGAGTAGAAGACCAGCTTAACTGAATATGGAACTCCCTGTTGAAATCAAGAGGAAAAAAAATTGCATGAACTCTGGAAGCAAGATCAAGCTTTCCAAAAAGAATACAGAGCTCTGTCTTGTAGATGCAGGAAGAAGACACAAAATGTCAAAGCTCAATTACAGTGAAATTGACCATTGTTGTGTCATGTAACAAGAAGAGTTTTCAAAGTGCATTAATAGCAAGAGGAGATCTAAAGGAAGCATTGGACTGATCCTTTTTGGAGATGATGATCTGACTAATAGGATGAAGAAAAAGCTGATGGCTACTTGGTACCTTTTTGAAAAATACAGATATCTCACTCCTTAGTCAAGATTTTAATGGTTAAAACATCCTTTAGTCCCTTTAGGCTGCTTCTATGTAAGTGTTTAGTGGACTACGGTCTCATTTCACACCCTACAGAAGTATTTTTGATAAGATGAATCTGCATACACAAGCACATGGGCGGGAGGAATCTCATTCTACTGGGCTAAAATCAGTGGAAAAAAAAGGTAAAAGGTGCCACTTAATCCTTAAAATATATCTGAACATATTAATCATTTAAATTTAACAGTTATTAATGCACAGCAGTGGATTTCAAAGAGGATGTCTGTGATAAAAATGTGATGTCATGTTCTCTTGCTTGTAATTAGTTACAAAGTTTTCTTGTGTGTAAGTCACCACTGAACTTTATCTTATTAATATTTTTATATCTGCAATAGCAACATGAATATTAGTTAAAGGTTATTCAGACCCTAAATGAAAAATAATACAGAGTAAATGCCAGCACAAAATATCTCAAAATAGGTGCTTTATTTTCTACTTTTCGAGGAAAATTAGTTAGGAAAATACCTAAACTTACTGGGGTAAAGAAACCCAAATCAAACAAGTTTGTCTGTTCAGAAATTTTCTGCTAGATGCCTGTTGCACTTCATTTCAGTATCACAGAACCAAATATCAGCATTTAAAATGTTTTTGACCAGAAAATAAAAATAATTGGAGAATCAAAATTTCTTTCTGTCTGTATTAGCTTAACAACTGAATTAATGCACAAGGGACTTCAGAAAGAAGAGCCTGAAAAAAATTACTGACGTGCTTAACAAAAATTTACTGCAAAGAGTATACTGGTACCATTGCATTCCTTTATTTTTTCCATTCTTTAACTTAGAGTATGGTCTTGCAGCTATAAATTACCTAGGTTGTATCTAGCACAGGAAATATCTGAAGCAGAGTGAGAGCTGCTGTAGAGTCATAAAGAAATGACATTAATCCCTGCTAAAGAGTCCAAGATGAAAAAAAGCCAAACAAAACTAAACCAATAAAAAGCCCTGAATAGAATAAGGCTTAGATCAAGCAGTTCTGCTCCTCATAGAGCTTCCAGATTTCCATAATTACTGTTCAGGGACTTTTCCAAGCCAGAGGTTACATCCTTAGGATCATGTTTAGCAGCCACTAAAGACCTATTCTTTTTGCACAGGTCTAGTCCCTTGTTTAACTCATTTGTGTTTTGGCCTTCATAACATCTTGTGGCAATAAATTACATGCTTTAATTGAGCTCTATTCAGAAAAGAATTTAGTTCCTTCTCAGCACCTTTCCAACATCTCCTAGATTTGGGGAATGTAAGGCATGGACTGGATGCAAGACAAGACAGGAGAAAAAAAGAATTAATGCTTCATGGGAAAATAATAAAAAAAAATCATTCTATAATGTTCTTAGTGCAATGAGAGTGGTAGGAGGCACTGAATATATTTCTATAGCTGACCAACAAAAGTACTTTCAATGAATTTCTACAAGCCTTGCTTCAGAGACTTGTGCAGAGCTATTACAAATTTCTTGGGCCACATTTGTTTTATTAAAAAAAAAAAAGAACTTTAGGATTTGGAAGTATCCTGAAAATCTTTCTTCATAAAAAGATCTCATCTTTTTCAGAAAAATAGCTCTCTCTCCATTGTCTAAAGCACATATTGGGACTTTGGCCTGGAGTGACTTTGTGATGCTTGTATCCTCAGTCATTTGTGCTGGGTGTTGAGTTCTGCATCTTTAAGACTGGCTCTGAGAGCGAAGGGAGGAGAGAAGAAACGCGGAGTTTGTTGTCAGGAACTGCACTCGCTGCCCCGCATCCTTCTGCTGGACTGTGCTGTCTGCTGTGGATGGCCAGAGAGAGCTCTCTTTTGCTTTTTAGTTAGTTTAGCTAGTTGCGGCAGAGAAATTCCCTGGACTGGGGTTTTGTTCTTTTTTTCTTGGAAGTGTTTTGAACCCACTCTGGACTGAAAACCCAGAAGAGGACCAGGAGTTCCCACCTGCAGCTCACTGGGGCCTGGCCGGGCCACAGCATTTTCCAGAGCTGGGGGGACTGAGCAACCCACGAGAGGGACTTTTCTGAATTTGTCATCTCCTCGGAGCAGGGAGAGGTTTTGTTGTTTAGTATTGTTCATTTTTGTGCTGGGGAGTGCTTTGACTGTTGAATAAAACAGGTTTATTTCCACTTCTCTCTGAGGAAATTTTTTTCCCAGACCAGTAGGGGGAGGGGCCACTTGAGTTTGCTTTTGTGGAGGAACCCATTTGGAGGTTGTCTCCCACATTTGCCAAAACCAGGACAGACTTTAAACAGATGTTTTAAA
Organism: Phainopepla nitens; assembly: GCA_013400175.1. NCBI lineage: Eukaryota > Metazoa > Chordata > Aves > Passeriformes > Bombycillidae > Phainopepla > Phainopepla nitens. The sequence continues at coordinate 438,328 of VXBQ01007931.1, read as the reverse complement.
ACTGCAGCTTGGTATCTTGGTTCCAGGCACATTTCACGATGACAAGAACTTCTACAGTCTATTGCATTCAGATCTTACAGATATTCTAAGAAGGAGATTGGTAAACAGATGCAGGGTAGTAACTTGCTTTTTTCCAATCTGTTTTCGCAGTTACCGACATGACTGCAAGGGAAGTGCAAGAATAAGAAAAGGCAGCTAGACAACAGAAATTCCTGGAGCTAGCAGGCCTGGCAGCTGAAAGCAAGTGAAAGCATAGCCCTACCATCCTGTTCTACATCAGCTTACCTGCTATGGAAAGAAGACAGCAGTAACCGATTTATGCATCTCAAGGCCAGAACAGTGTCAATAGCTGACCTGATTTCTGCTAAAATGTCAGCAGCCCTTGCTCTTCAGCAGAGAATACTAATGAGCCTTAACCACAATCTGATCAAGGACTGCTTCCTACAAAGTGTTACTGAGAGAAGTCCATGTCTCCTGTCTCACAGGCGCCCTCCATACGGAAATTCCCTTCAGTTTTGTTCCACGATATAAAAGATGTAGAGGATTTAAACTTTAATAACGTGTTTGGTTTAGTGATCAGTTGAAATGCCAGTATTTGCCACAGAATAATTGTCTCCATTGCACATGGTATGCCAAAAGAAGCTTTTGAAATGCAAGGCAGTGTCCTATACCTCTATAGGACACATTTCAACTGTTTATAATTACACAATTAGATTTATATCTAATTATCTTTCTATATTTCTACAGGGCAAGATTAAGAACATCAATCAATGCTTAATGTACCCTAGCAGTTAGCATGGGTTTAATGACCTTTGTATTATTTGAACTGAAACACCATTTTTTCTATATATTTTTTTAATATATATTTTGGGAAAAAAAATAAAGATGCATTGAAATATTTATTATTTACTGATTAGTCTAGAGAAAAATTGAATTATGCTTCTAACAAACTGTTGATTTAACAACAAGCCAATAATGAGAAATTTTCCAAACCTTAAAGGTTCTAATAGAAAATTTAATTTCTTAGCTAGTCATTTATTTCTTACCAGTAATCATCCCCCACAGATAAACATGGCATTTCACTGAATTTGTTTGCACTTTTCCTTTGGCTCCTTTTGCTATATTTTCAGTTTCCAGACTGAATTATTTAAAGAGTATCTCACTTTACTTTCAACTTATCATTAAGCAGAAAGTCCACATTACTGCTAGTCTAATGGATACTGATCCTGCCCTAGTAGGCTGAACTATATTTTGATGTTCCTTGGAAGAAGAACTAATAACAACAGTTACAAACATAAAAATAACATTTGGATGTAAATTGTCAATAACTGCTTGAATTTCAATGCTCTTAATGAAATAGACTTTACGATGTTGTGTGAAACATAGGTAGAGTTTTGGAAAGTTGTCTCTTGCCTTTACATGTCACAGACAGTGCTGTGTAACATCTGAAAATTTCATTAAATGATCATAAAAAAAAAAGGTCACTTTAAATAACCAAAATTAAATGAGAAAATTGATCTACAATGGTTGCCTTCTCTTTTTCTCAATTCTGTATTCTATCCAAAACTCAGTTGATTAGTGGATTTTTGTTCTTTGAAAGTTCATGGGGTTTCAGGTAGTCTGTTTAGTGGAAAATCTTTGGCATGTTTCCCTTTGAGATTATTTATTATACCCATAGCTATAGGAATATCGGGCATTTGCCTAGACCAATAGATTCTTGTGTGATGCATAACAGCTTCAGAAAAGCTATTCTTTGTATTTTGGTTGTAACAGCTCGCGGAAAAGTTGAGATGTTGCTGTTTTCATCCTACTAGGTAAAATTATGTTGATCCCTCTGAGAGTGTATCTGCTGAAATATGTTCCTGCAGAAGATGGAGAAACATGGAGAGATGGCAGGCTGAAAGTACTGAACCTTGCTGGAAGGAGCAAGGAAAGAATTATGAGTATGTGAACACACTGTGTGAAATTTCTAGACCAAGGGAGGTGTTCTATGAACCGTGAAGAGTTGTCATCAAACTACTCCCCTAGTCCCAGCCTTTGCAGCAGGATAAAGTTGTAAATCTGAACCTTCTTGTACAGGGAAAAACTTTCAAATTCCACTCTCCTCTCTGATGATTATTCTAATAATCAAACTAGTAGGTAGTAATAGGCAACAGTAATAGTGGGTGTGAGTCATCTGTAAACAAATGATCAGGGCAGGTTCATTGAGGTGTTTAATTCTGGAAATCACCATCTCATATGTATATATGTATACCTAATTCTGATGTATGCACACATACTATGGGACAAAACCCAGGTTTCAGACCTTTATTTTTGAGTATGAGCTCTTGAAAGCAGTATAGGTCTCTTGATCAGCAGGCTGGTTATTATTAAAGCTGTAATTCTTTCTCTTTGCTGTATGAGAACAAAGGGACCCAGCAAAGATTTGTAATATCTGGGAAGTAGGATTGCAGAAAGAAGCATTATGCTTGGACACATTGTTTTCAGAGTCAAAACAGTGAATTTAAGCTAAACTTCTGTATTTCTCTCCTGCTGATGCAGAACATTTTTAACAGAAGCAAACATATAGTCACAGTATAAATTCATACAGCGAGAGAAATTGACTTGTAACAGATGCATTTAAATTTCATTCAGTATTTGTGAATTTCAGCTTGCAAGCCATTTGTGCTGCTTCACATACTTTACTCTTTTTGGGACTTGTTGGGTTTCGGCTGTTGGTTTTTGTATGTTTCTTTGGCAATGTGAATTATATGCAAAGGTTATATATAGCACCTGAAATTGGTGCTTGACCCTACTACATGTACAGACATCCAAACAGCATTCATAAACCATGTCAGATTAACAGAAGGGCAATAAAGAAAAGCAATTATCAGTGTAAACAAAAACTTTCTGTCTTGTTTCTGATGTTAGCTCATCCAGAGTCAATAAACCTCAGCCCTCCAGTCCAGATATTTACCTGGAGCTTTATCTAAGTCATTTAAATTATCTTGAAGGGAAAGTTGAATAACAGCCTACTTTAACACCTTGCAGACTATCAAAAATTGTTTCCTTCCAATGCACCTATTATCTCGCAAGTGTGTGATTTAATATGGAAGAAGTACAGGGAGATTTTTACTGGAATAACCATTTTTGTGTATTTCTGCTGGCATGTTCTCTTGAAGAGGGTGGATAAAACTGTTCTAATGGAATGAGAGGCTTAGAGTCCTTATCCAGCTCTTAGGGAGCTACAAGTCATTGTTACATTTTCTAATTAGAATACTAGTAGCTTTTTAAAATAGAGGAAACATGAAATCAATATGTATTTCTAAAGTATTCAGCATAAGTGACTAGCACAAGGGTCATGAAGGATATTTGAGGTACATTCAAGACATCATGACTTACTTCACATTACTTATTCTAGAACCGCATGCAATATGCTGCAAAGAGATGTGCAGGCAATAAAACCCAAATCTTCTGTTTCCGACTGCTGCCCTTGTAAGTTCCCCATTAATTACAAAGCATATTTCATTTGTATTAGGAGGCATATTTCTTTTCTATGTGTAGCTGCAGACCAAGAAAAGACGTGCATATATTTGAAATACGTTCACATTATTGATTACGGGTGTTTCAAGAATACTTCACCAAAAAGACCAAATTAAATGTATTCCATACGTAAATAATGTAACAAAATCACATTACTTAATTCTGACAATTCAATAATTAATTAATTTCATTCAATTTCTTTCTGCCACTAGCATTGTTTTGGTTTTGAGCAGTCAGTTTTAATAGGAAAAAAAGAAAACCTGTTTCATCTGCATATATAATGTCTTCAGGATAGCAGTCAGAAAAAGGAACAACAAAACATTAACAATCCGTTCAGAAATTATGCTATCACAGAAGATGCTGCACTTTGCTGTTTGCTCTGCTCAAACCAGGGCAGCGATAGAACCAGTGCCATTCACTCTGGCACTCAGTGCCGTGTGTCATTTTACCTGCAGTTCCTCCTATCCACCAGACCTGGACACCCGTGGGCTCACCAACCCCCTGATTTCTATGAAGGGAAATCCTTGCTGGTGCTTCTATGTCCTTCCACTCTGCAGGTGTTGGTAGCCAGTGGAACTGATCCTTGAGGAGGGAAAGCAAAGCCCCTTTCACATCAGATCATCTTCAGCAGATCATACCTGGTGCTCTGGTGGGTTTATGAGTGGCCCACTGAGAGCAATTAGTTCCTGAATGAGGATAACAACGGGCGATTACCCTATTTAACAGCTGCTAAGTGGTGTTAATTGCTGGCTATATACCACAAGCTGAGCAATTTTGTGCAAACTGTACAAACAGAACAAAACAAACAGATGATGTAGGGAGAAAAATGGGTCTGAAAGAACCTCTATTAATGCCAAATAGACATACAGCTGGAGAGATCATATTCATTGCTGGTGTGAATTATTTGTAACAAGCAGTTTGTCAAATCCAGCACGTTACTGAATTGTCTGTGAATAGACAGATATTTATATTAGTTTCTTCATTATTCACAGTCATTTAATGAATGGTTTGTATGAAAACATTTTTTGCCTAAGGTTTTCTCCAGCATGGCTAGTTTGTGATAAATTCATTCTTATTGAACAATACTTTGATTTCCATGAAACAGAGTAAAGAATAAGATATTTTCAGAACTGAGTCCTAAATTGTAAGTTAATAATAAGCAAATTCTCTCTAAAAATGGGAAGAAAATATCTCTAAATGAAATTATGATGTAGAGTTTCTTTTCTTCTCACTGAAATGTTGAAAATAACAGTCTGGAAAAGTCCAGACAAGAAATCTTACAGATGTTTTTAGATTTTTTTAGATTCTCTGTTGGTTTCCAGGTCTCAGTTGATAAGAGCACTCACTAATCACAGAACAGTACATGACCAGCAAAACTGGCCACTGTGTACATTGCATTGCCTAATAGCATGTTTTAGAATTTACATGACAGAAAAAAGCTGACTTATTTGGAAAGTATAGCTGCCAATTATAAAAATGACCTACATACTGTGAAGATGTTGATAAGTTATGAAAGTAATCACAGAAGGGAAACAAAAATAGAGTTTTGTATGTCCCTCTTTGGTTTTAACTGGGATAGAATTAATTTTCTTCTTAGTAGCTGAACAGTGCTGTGTTTTATATTGAGCAGGAGAATAATGTTGATAACACAGTGATGTTTTGGTGGTTGCTTAGTCATGCTTATCCTGTCAAGGACTTTTCAGTGTCTTGTGGTCTGCCAGTAAGGAACCACGCAAGAAGCTCTGAGAGAGCATGGCTGAGACAGGTGACCCAAAGTGGCCAAGTGATATTCCATACTACAGAACATCCTACCCTGTAAAAAACTGAGGGGGGTAGGCTTGCAGGGGTCAGTCATGACTTGGAGACGGGCTGAGCTGGTGGTGAGAATTGTACTGTGCATCACTTGTTTCTCTCAGCTCTCTTTCTCTCCCTCCTTTCTTATTACATTTACTATTAATTATTATGATTATTATTATTATTATCATCCTCATCATCATCCTTCTCCTCCTCCTCCTCCTCATCATCATCATCATCTGTGTTTTGTTTTGCTTTGTTTCAATTAGTGAACTGTTCTTATCTCAACCCATGAGTTTTACTCTTTTCCTGATTCTCCTCCCGCTCCCACCATGGAGGAGGTAGAGTGAGTGAGCAGCTGCATGGTACTTAATTGCCTGCTTGGGTTAAACCAGTCCCAAAAAAACACTAGAATAATATATTCACAGCTGAAAAATGAGATCCTGCAAACAAATTATGAACGTCCATTTGAAATTATTCTTTGTGATGGACTACACATAAATAAGCAAAGCAGACATCAATAAAAGTGCAAGATAACATCAAAGTAGTGGCATTGTTCGTCTACTAAGCTAAATGCTCCACACTGGTTGCTTTTCCAACTGTGAATCAAGGAAAAGGATCCTGTACCAAGTATGCAGGAGACTGAAGGATCAGTATTGTCATCTGGTTTCTGTTGCTTTGGTTCCTCCTCAGCTTAATCATCTAATTAATTTCTCTTGCTCTTTTTTGCTTTATTTTAGAAAGGATGTTATTTTTCCTAGAGTTTATGTTGGTCTTCTATACATAAATGTTTCTCCCAACATGCACACCACCATTATAAGCCATGAAAAAATTCTTTATTACCAATAAGACCTTTTTCAGTGGACTCCCATAAAACAAAGGGATCTTATTTTTCAGAAAGCCTATGTAAGTAATTAAACTCTTATTTAGCTAAGAGATCAAATACCAAACATGTTGTCAAAGTGCTTAAAACTTGTGCTTCTTCTTTGCTTCCTACAGAGCTTTTGAAGGACAGGAGAGTGCTGGCATGCAATAAACATAGCTTATCTCTAAGACATGGCACTCAGGCTATGGCATTAGATTTTTGGGTGTTTTGAGTGGAAATTTTCTTGAACTGTGAAAATGCAATTTTAGACTATATTTGATCTTCATATAATTTGAATATTTGCATGGAATTTGACTTTACAAAGTAAATTAGAAGTCGTCTGAATTCAATTATTTTCATATTATCAATGGGAAAGTTATTTCTACAGCAACTTTTTGAAAGTTATTCAAATACTGAGGAAGGATTTGGAGGGAGGGGGAGGGAGAGAGGAAGTGTTTTTTTTCCTTTCCCTTACCATTTATTTTGGCTTAACATCCCCCTGTAAGAAAGTAATAAAAAATGAGAAAAAAGAAAGAACAGATCTAGTCCTGGCAAAATGGCAATTGACCCAGAAGAATAACCAGGGATTGTGACTCTGGGATTTTAGCTGTACATTATAATAGATTTACAAGCTGAACTGCTAAACTTCTTTGCTTCTATGTCTTGGAGAATCTTGTTATACATTAGTGTTTTCTTTAAATAATGTAGGTTGTAGTTTAAGTTTACAGTCTGTGTAAATACATACAAACAGAGAGAGAAAAGGCACATAAACCTGGTCCTAATTTTAATAAGGCTATATTTTATATATGTCAATAAATGTTTGCATACTCTAAAATCAATTCAGGGAATACAGAACCAAATAAGGCTCCTTAACTTGACATGCAGCGCTCGGTTTGGGTGAAATAATTAATTCCCTGGTTTATAGATCTTACAGAGTTTCCCAATGCACAAGCTTGCTAGGAAGGAGGCTGCAGCAGCTCCATGCTGACCATTAGGCTGACCAGTAGCTGTCCCCCAGTCTCTCCAAATGCTGGCACATGGACATACAAACGCTCAAGGCCATAGTCCCACATCAGTTGCCAGTACAGACACCCTTGCACACACACACACACACACACACACACACACACATGTATTTCTCAGTGCACCCCAGATCCTACTGTCTCTCCAGCAGCTGGCCTGGACTCCAGATCCCTTACTCTGGTACCTGCATTTACCACCTCCTCCTATGGCTGCACCCTCAGAGGCACACGTCCTTCCCCCTGTCCCAGCCCACATCACCTACTCTGTATCCTCTGCAAGAACCCTCACTAACTATTATTGCCATGCTCCTTCCTGTCGCTGGCACCATGGACACATGGACTGCTCTGACTCCCGATCCCAGCCCCAGGGCTATCACTGAGCCTCACACACACACTTTTGCATGCAGGAGGGAGACCTCCGTTCAGGAAAATGGCTAGAAATGGGGTTTAGTGAGAAGCTAAGACACACAGTAATGATCAGGAAGACAGCATAGCCAAGCAGATGCACTGACCAGTGCCTGCTTGCACACAACTGGCTCATCTGTCAACTTATACTTCTATTTTCCCACTTGTTCTTCCCCGAGATACCTTGATTCCTCCTTTTTCCCATGCTTGGTTTGTCCCTAAAACATCCCATAGTCAATCCTGTGCAATCCAAGTGCCCTTCCCCTGCACTCTATACTGAACTGCATTCCCTTGATCTTGCTGCAGAAAGGGAGTAATAAAATAAATAAATAAAGCAGGCAGGGGCTAGAGTACATCACGGAGTCAGCAACAGCACACAGTGTACAAAACTACATGTCAATGAGGTGAGCAAAGAGGAGAAGCAGTCACTGCTCTTTTAAGATAATATGGACGTAGTGGAGAGATTGTTTTCTTCCAGCCTCAGTAGATTGATGTACCCAGATACACCTCTTATCTTGCAGTGCCTGGAAATGCCTGATGAAATACAATTACAAGTTTATGCATGTAATATATACTATCTCCCCTCTCATAGATAATTATGGATTGGTGCTGCTAAGTCTCTGAAATCCTCCCCTGCATGTCAAGATGACTGTTTCTTCTGTGTTTCTTTATTCATCCCCTGGCACAGTTGCAGTAGAGAGTGTGGACAGGCAATAGGAGTAAAAAATATGTACTTCAGAGGAATGCTGCAAGGCTTTCCTGCACTCTTTGCTGCCTTGCCTACTTTTACTGTAATTTCTTCAATTTTTGAATGTTACCATAGGACAGATATTACTAATAATATGGGTAAAGTAAGAAGCTCTCAAAACTGAAGATGAATATTTTGCCATTTTCTCTAATACCCTGAAGCTTGAGGTAAGATGAATTGGGGGAAGAAACTGACTAACCCACAAAAAATCAAATCCTCCCTCATACTCCTTCAGTGCTATAAATCAGAATATTTTTACCTTGATATAGCTGACACATGAGTAGAAAGTAGGTGGCTATTTCTTTTCCATATTAGATTTCTGTATTAGGTTGTCGTGGATAAAGTCTGTAACATTTAACACAATGAGTAGTGATATTGGCTCCTGAACTTTTGAGGTAGCACTCTATGTAATAAACAGACTTTCCACTTTGAACTTCATACATGCCATTGGAGAAGTCCTTCTGTGATTTCATCTCAAGACTGAAGTGAAATGGAATGCAAAGGATCATGTGGAATGTAAGCTTCTCCAAGTACACAGAGGGATTTGGGATGTGAGTTGAATCTTCCCAGTAGGAGTGTTACAAACAAGGCTGCAAATTTATTTTTAAAAATAAAATACATCTATTTGCACAGCAATTTGTCTCCGCTCTCTAACAAATCAACACCTTCTTTCCTGGTGCTGTTAATATACTGATAGAGTGGAGGTTTTTAGAAATGCCTTTAGAAATTTTCTCTTCAAGGCCTATAGTCCCATATAAATGCTTCCTTTAATACTTCTATTTTTTCATGTTAGCATTTTGTGAACTCTCCTCTTGAATTTGAGGGCAGCAATGATAACTTGATTTAGCTGAGTTAATCTCTTTATGCTTCCCCTAAGCCATCATCTGAAATGGAACAATTTGAACTTGTTTCTTTTAAAGGCTATCAGCTCTTCTGAAGTGACTTTTTTCCCCCATCTTTACATCCACATACACACACACACACACACACACACACATATATTTATATATACTTTTCTTCCTTACCACTGCTGAAAGTTATTTTCCTTGGAATCCCTTGCTCTTATTTTGCTGTTCTCTTTCTGATGTTTTGTCAAAGATCATATCATATCATAGCATTATCATTCACACCTTCATTTCAACTACTTCTTCCCATTTTAATAGAACTGGTGCAGAAGAGCCTGCCTGTCTAATTTATGCCTCCATCTTCAGTTTAAATAACTTCGAAACTAATTCCAAAATGTTCCTAAACCGTCCATTTTCCTTTTCCCTGCTCTTGACAGGCCCCTTGATAGCTAAATATTCTCCTTATTGCTAATGAAGATACTTCGCTTATTCTTCTATTAGTCACAAAAAGATTTCTCTGGGGTTTTACTCATTGTATGCATTTGGTGGCTTAGAGTAATCCCCAGTCATAGCAGTTTCCTCTCTTCTTTCTTTTTAACATTAGTCACAGATTTTCAATCAGTCTGTTCTCTTGTAGCATCTAAACCAGTATTTACATCTTTGATATAAAACCAATTTCCTGCATTTTTCCCTTCCTTGTCTCCCTGAACAAATTGTATTCTTCTATGTCTGTTTCAGATGTGCAGCATGTCCCACAGTCTCTGTGATGACAGTTAAGTCATCATTTTGATCATGAATTAAGTCTTGAAGTATCTCCTTGTACCTGTGCTTTGATAGTTTACCGACAAGTAAAAGTGTGTCATTACTCTTCCTTTAATTCTCTTTTGAATAAAGTCCTTGTCTTCTCCTTCCCCATAAATATTGATCTTAAATTCAGCTGATTATATACATTCCTTCAGATTTTAGTTCATTCTATTTGAAAAGAGATAAGTTTAGCTCTTCTAAGTGATACAATATGGAATAAATTCACAGAAATTGGAGTTATACCAATATTAAATCTTTGGAGTTGAGAAGAAAATTAGGCCAATAATCTTTTCTGACTTGAACAGATGTCTTCTGATGATTTTTAAGAATTATTATTACATTTTTATTTATGTTATTATACTTATCACTATAGAGAAAACTAAAATAGGACTGAGCCTATACTGTAGTGAAGACATTGAGGTTTCCCTTTGGAAGCAATAATAAATTGTGTCAGTTTTCTAGGTCTAAGCAATTTCCTTGAAGAGAGTAATTAATTTGTAAGAAAACCCCAGCCAACAGTAAAGATTGCAGTATAAAATTGCAAATCAGAAACTTGTTGAAAAATAATACTTGCCATAAAAATGATAACAATACCATGCAAATAAATTGAAAAGCAACATGTAAATAAATTACTGTGGCACTGTTCTTGCTGCTATGGTTAATGTTATGTCAGCATTTTCATTGTAAGATCCATTTTTCAAAGTTTATGGGTGATCTATAAATTTTTTTAAAAAAAGCTTTCTAAGACTAATGCTGGAAGATCAGGCTCTAGAAAGAGTTTTGATTACAATAGTGCAGAGGAAAAATACCAATTACTCTTCACAAAATGTCTTGAATTGAAAAACAAGGTATCAGTTTAAAAATATAATTTAATTTTTTTTTTGACTGAAATTCTAGTTGGAGATGCAGCTATAAAATTAGCTTTCTTTCCCTGTCATGCAGTTATTTACAACAGCATCTTCAAGAAAATGGGACTGAAGCCAAACTACTTAGGTGGAAAGTCTGTAGAGTGTCTTTGAATGAGAGAAGTCATGTTGTCATTTTTAATTTTACTACCTGCTCCACATACTCCTCTCTAAAGAAAAATGTTTTGAAACTAAGCTCATTAGGAAGAAGTGACAATATATCTGTAGCTGAATCATTGATGCAAGTTTATATTGGTGAAAAACCAACACATTGAAAAGCTTTTAAGCCAAGATTTAGCAAAATATTTCCCTTGCAGGTATTAAGAGAAAATATACTTTATTAATAAAATAATTTCTAACAACTTATTTAGAGCATATTTTCTCTAAATAATAGAGTAATGAGTAACAACATGGGGCATGAATGATATAACGAGATACTATTAAAAGAAAGTACCTTATAAGCTTTATCTGTAGTTTCTCAGCAGTTTTCTGTTGCTGTTGAACCTTGCCTGCTGAACTGAAGGCATCCTTAATCTGATCTGACTAAATATACCATCCCTATGTTTTTGTGAGGACTTGGGGTAATGTTTGAGAGCATTAGCATTGAGATAATGTTGAAGGACTCTGGACAGTTTAAAGAGGCAAATCCTATACAGTCACATTTCTACAGTTGAGCCTCAAGAAGAGATGACTGAGAGGGGACCACATGAATGTATACAAGTATCTGAAGGGAGGGTGCCTATAGGATGGAGCCACTCTTTTCAGTGGTGCCAAGCAATAGGACGAGAGGCAGAAATTGATGCACAGGAAGTTCCACCTGAACATGAGGAACAACTTCTTTACAGTGTGGGCGACCGTGAAGGTAGCCCAGAGAGGTTGTGGACAGTCCCTCTCTGGAGATACTCAAGAACCATCTGGACACAGTCCTGTGCCATGAGCTCTAGGATGGCCCTGCTTGAACAGGAAGGTTGGATCTGATAAACCCACTGTGGTCTCTTCCAACCTTACCCATTCTGTGATTCTGTAATTCTGTGGCTTCTGTGAAGAACCCTGGCATGAACAATACCTTGGTACCTTTTTGAGGGCAAATAGTTGAAATTACTAAAAAAAAATATTCCAGATATATTTTGCTTATGAGTAGAGGCTTAGGAATCTGTACAAAACCGTCACTGAAAGCCCACATTCTCACCAATGGACATTTATAAGGCATCAAAGGCACATTTTTAACAAAATGGTACTTCTTTGGAGAGAAAAGAGGGTCCGCTTTTAAGGTTGCATTATGGGCTATCATATTAGACACTTCTGTGTTCACACTGTAGGTACTTCTGGATATTGGATGCATGTGGGTACAAATCAAGGAACTTCAGTTTAGTTGGCTGTATGGCTGTATCTACATATACAGATACAAATGCAGATACTAGAAACTCCACTTCCCTGGCTGAAGCATTTCTAAGTATCTTTTCCTTCAAAAGCTCTTCCTTTCTTGCACATATCACCAAAACAGAACCACAGACCAATTGATGTCAACAGGCAGCTCCGAGCCAGAGCTCCTATGCCCCACTCAGAGCAGGGTCACCTAGAGCTGGCTGCCCAGGGCCAGGTCAGTTGGGTTTTATACATCACCTAGGAAGGAGATTCCTCAGCACCTCTGGGCAACCAGTTCATTGGGCAGCACTGGACTCTGGCTTCACTTCCTTATTCCCTATCAGCAATTTATACACACTGACTCAATCCTTCTCAGCCTTCACTTCTGCAGTTTGAACAGCCCGAGTTCTGTCAGCCTCTTATACAAAAGATGCTTCAAGGCATTCATCAGCTTTGTGGCTTTCATTGAATGTGCTCCAGTGAGATCATGTCTCACTTGTACCGGGCATTAGGGCCTATGAGTGCACCAGACATCAACATTCATCTAGTTCTATTCAATATCACTAGTGGGAAACCAAACGCTATTCAATTCACCCGAACATAGATACCCACGGCAGGGTTCAGTTGTCTAAACACAGATGTTCCGTACTATATCAAAAAGGTCTGGAGTATTCCCCATGCCCTCCAGCTGCCAAGCACCAGATCGTATTTGTCATCCCATGTGAATATCTTGGAAATTTTCTGGTTTACTAGAAGCCACAGATAATCTAGGTTTAGACATTGATGTAACAATAAACCTTAGACAGCAAAATGCTTTTCATTTTCTATGTATTATAACTTTATATACAACTCTGTTATATAACTTTATCCACACAGGCTAAGGTTCCCCTTGGAGTCATCAGATTTTCTGCCAGGGGCAGTTCAGAGGAAGAAATTATCTCCTTCTGTTTATTCAGCTGAATTAAAGTGAAATGGTATGAATGTGTCCTCACCCCCTCTGCTCACTCACTCCTCGCTGACTTACAGAGTCAAGGCCAGAAGCACAAACAAAAAATAGAGGAATAACATAAGAAAAGTGCAATCCTAAAAAAACATGAGAATTAAAAACAGGAAATGAAGAGCTGATTATAGGTCATTTTTTTTCTCTCCTCCAAATTTTGCAATAAATAACACACTTTAGTAGTTCTACGTTATTAGTATCTCCCAGTGATTTTGTTTACAAAGCCTCTCATTATTACCCACTCTCTCAATGTGCACTTTAAAAAATGTGAATCACATTAGCGTGATTGCATTTGCATTAAACACATGGTTAGTTTTTTAAAAGTACAAATGCTTGTAATTTTATGACACACCCGCATGAATTATAAAATGATGCATAATAGAACTTTGCTTGATTTCATAATTACCTGTTGTTATCCTGGGCTAATTAAATATTCAACACTGAATGTTAATCCCCAAAGTCTCCCTGGCATCCTCTCTTCCCTTTTCCTGATATTTTTTTAACACATTCTATTGAATTACCACTTGTTTCATGGGATGTGTAGAAAGAAAAATGCTCAACAGCTATGGATATATGCAAATCTTCAAACAACCCTACCCAAAGTTAAAAGTGGAAATTCGAATACATACCTATTATTTCTGGCAGGCATATATTACATTGCCTTGGTCTTATTTCTTTACCAAATTTCCTCATCTGGATATAGAGCCTCTTAGAGGTTGAAATTGAGCCTCTTAGAGCTGTTTTCTCCCTCTTTATTTTCTCAGAAAGTTACCTTCTATTTTATATAGCTAAATCTTCTAAAATAGGCTCTTCTCTATTTGTCCATGGTGTGCTATATGAGCATCTCAAGATACTTGGAGGTATGAGGAATTTGAGACTTGAAATACCTTGTTCAAAAATAGAAAGTGTGGGAGAATAATTATTGTATTGTAGTACTTTAATTCATATGAATAAAATGACCAGCCTTGCTATCACTCAAGTTAGCAGCAAGGTCCTCAGCAACTTCAGACAGAGTATATTATTAAAGCATGCAGAGATGCTATTACTTTCATAGCAGGTAGAACTCATTTTTTTAAAGAATGAAAAATGTGACCTAGGCAAATCATCAAGCAGCTTATTTTGCCATCAGGAAGAGAGCACTGTTTTTCTTCGATGTTTCGTTTCAGCCCTGGCATAGGCACCTTCAGGAGGAGTCTCTAAGTCAGCTCATTTCACCTCCCTTGTTCTGCTGCCAATTAAGGAAATTAGTGTTGGACAGGAGGCAGCTCCTTTGCCTACACATAAACATCTGGTGTAGACATGCCATGTGGTATTCAGCCAGAAAGGCAAGAGGTTTGCTTGGGTCTTCTGTCAGATACAAGCTGTGTTCTGATGTCCCAAATATGGCAGGGGAAACTAAGAGCAAATACCTGCATTTAAGCTATTGAATCAACTTTAGATATTTACATTTGTAGCTAGCTAGAGATAGGTAAGAAATGTTATGAAACTGTCCACTGCTTCTTTTAATAATGAGTACAGACAGGTAGGTCTTTTCCCAAGAGAAAAATTTATTCTCCTGACCAAGCACTTGCAACATATGGAATTATAAAATTTGAATATTAGTTGTAGTTCTTTGGTTTATAATTTGTTTGAGCTTAAAACAAGTGACAAATTAAAAAAAAAAAACAAACAAACAAACAGACAAACAAACCAACAAGAAAAAATCCGAACAAAACCAACCCACTGTCCTGGTTTCAGTCAGGGATTAAAAAACCAAAACAAAATAGAACAATCCAAGAAAACCTAAACCAAACAAAACTCAAAACATAAACCTCCTAAAAAAACCCCACAATCAAACCCAAAGCAAAGCCCCCCACACTGAAACCCATCAAAAATAAAACCAAAATAACCCCAAAACATTTATTGTAGAAAATTTAGACATTGTACAGGCCAGATTTTGCATTCATGATGCAAGTGTTGTTCTCAAGCATCTGCTAAGTATATCTTAAAAAAAAGTTACTTTGAGGAAGTGCATGAAATGTAATATCTTTACTTCTTTACCTATCTTGATGTCCTCCACATCACACTGTTCCTGTAAGTATACTTAGCCTAAATTTAACTTCTTGATTTTTAACTGCTGTAATACTACTGCTTTCAGCACATTTAGTGTGGGTCGTGTACTGTGTAAATGAAAGGGGTGTCAATCATCATGCTTTTAAATTCTTGTATTTCTCAGTTAATAATGATGATCTTTGAGCTTGGTCCTGCAAGTAATCATTTGTGTGAGTAAAATTAGGCATATAGATTTGCGTTTGCAGGATTAGTGACAATGTAAGCTTTGGCATTGTTAGGTTGCTATGCAAACACTTAGCCATTCTCCCTTTAATTTCTTCCATTTTTATTCCCTTCCATATCCTCACGTCTTCTTAGACAGGTGAACTTATAGTCAATTTCTGTGAAAGTTTACTACTTTGTAAATCTGAACCCTTAGATAGGGTTAGATATGCTTACATATGCTTCTCTTAAATCCTCTTTGAACATTTAAGACTTCATTGCAGCTAATCTTATCACAGAAATGATGTTGGAAATGAAACTGTTCACTCCAATTATACAAACCTTTGATGTGAGCTGTTTTCCAACATACTAGCATTGGAAAAGACAATAACACCATCACCAAGATGCATGTGTATGAGCCATTCACATCTTTCATGTATTATGTAAATAGGATTTTTTGATTAAACATTTAAAGTAATCCATTCTGTCCCATATGTTTTTCCTTTTATTAGCTGTAAATAGCTGAGCCATTTTCAGTGCAGTCATTATTGTTAGATTTCTCCTGCTCTCCACTCCACAAGAGCTTTCCCTTAGCTTAACTGCCTTGTAGAAAATGCACCAGCGTACAGAAGTCAGAATAATAGCAACGAAGAGGAAGCAAAAAGTAATAATTTGCATTTTACAGTGGCCATGTCTAAAGATCCACAACCAGTAGCACACAAAACACTTTGGCATGGTTTGATTCTGTATCTTTTGTTGCCGGATTTCGGATACACTTTACAGTAATGGAAGCGTTATTTCCTCTGATAACTACAGTAATTTATCAGAATACTTCTTCTTCTTCTTGAATATTATTTTCCTCCAGTTTTGCTGCATTAAAATAAATTAAATAAATTTAGATCAGTTTTGGCTCAACTCTCTAACTACTTTGTCAAAGTCTTTTAAAGCAAACCTCAGATGCAGTTGTTATTGTCCTCTGTGGCAACAGTCATTGCAAACATCATTAAGGATGTGAGGTCTCTCCCTTAATTAAGAACTGAAAGGTTTCATTTCCTAAAACAAAAGCATGTGGCAGGTTTTATTGATCTGGTCTATGTCGCCAGCTGAACGCATTAGCAGAGGTTATTGATTACTCTAGCGGTAATTAGCTCTGTTCCTTGTCAGGTAAAGCACACATTCCTAAGATCTTCCCTAAAGAGGCCTATAGGTTCATTCACATTCCAAGTTATACAATGAAGGGGTTTTTAAAGTCTTTATTGCCTAGATATAATTTTTTAAAATTTAACAGCAATCATTAGAAAGGTCATTTTCCAGTCATTGTCTTGTTATAAATCTTTCTGAATGTCACTGATGCACTTAGGAATGAATCAGAAAAAAAAAAAAGTGGCTCAGCATTGTTTGGTTTTTTTTTTTCTTTAATGTAAGAACATACGGCTATTACTGCTTTTAATAATTCCCAGCAAAAGAACCACTATTATATGTTAATCTGAAACAGTGGTAAATAATTTCCTAACAAATAGGAAATAGGAATTTTCCTCAGTTTTGAAAGAATAATTTCAGACTGACAACTGTCCTAGTTAATTCCTTAATAACATTTAGTTCATTTTTTGGTTCTGGCATTAAAAAAAGAAGCAAATTATATTTAGTAGCACTTCTTTGGAGAAGACTTGACAGATAAAAAGGGGCCTAAAAATGTCTGGCTTTCTTCAGACAACTGGAAGTCCTGGCCCTCATGGGTAACTGAAACCAGCTTGATATTGGCAGAGGAAAAACATGGAAATCAAGCAATATGGGAGGTTTCTGGAGTTCTCTGGCACAGGTGGTTGAGAAGTAGATGAAGGGAGCTGCTTTGCTGGATCTCATAATTACAGCAAATGATGAACTGGTCAGGAATGTGAAATTCTTGACTCCAGAGAGATGGTGTTGTTTGTGATCCTGAAAAAAGGAAGCAAGGTATAAGGGTCTGAGAGAGCCGATTGATTTCCAAGGGTCACTTTTTCCAAGCTTGTGTATGGTCCATCCCAATATGTGGACAATCAAATAAAGGTGACAAGATGTCTGCCTATATGAACATGGATTGAGTCTTGCATGTATTAATTACAGTAAATTGTGAAAAAAAAAAGGAAAAAAAAAAGGGAGAATGTGCAAGGTGGAAGAAAGAGTAGGCATACTCTCCAAGGGCAAGGTTTTGGTTAGGAAAGCCAAAACTCATTTGAAGTTATATATCTATCAAGGCTTCAACAAGAATATCAGCAGCAAAAGAAAGACCAGAACTATCAAGCTGCTGCTGAACAGTGCAGGGAATCTGATACACCAGAATACAGAAAATACTCTAGTTTTTACTGCTAAGATTTATCTTTTGGGATTTCAGATTCCTCAAATCTGTGGGAAAGTCTGGAGCAAAGAACAGTTACTCTCAGTAGAAGACGATCAGATTTGGGAATATTTATAGAAACTGAATTTCCAGAAGTCTATGATACCTGGCTTTTGAGTGCTGAATGAGCTAGAAAATGTTGTTGCAAAGCCACTCTCAACTACCTGGGAAAGATCATGGTAACTGCAAGAGATTCTTGAGCAATGGAAAAAAGCAAAATGATGAAGACAGGCAAGAACGAGGATCAGGGAAACTACAATCCCATTAGCCTCACCTGAATCCCTGGGAAGATGAGACAGCAAATAATCCCAAAATACATTTCCAATCACATTAAGGAAAATAAGGCTTTTGAGATTAGTCAACATGAATTTACAAAAGGAAAATCAATCGCATATATTGGGTTTTTATGTTATATAAATCGTGTATATCATGCCAAATGCCTGAATAGCCTGAAAACCTTTTGCAAAAAAAATCATTGGCTCAGCAGATTACTGTTGTTGTTGTTCATGTTCCCTTCAGATTTTGACACTGTCTCCCATCAAATCCTCATGAACATACTGGTAAATTCTTGTCTAGATAAGTGAGTAGTGGGACAAATTGAAAAGTAGCTCAGCTTCCAGGATCAGAGAATGGGGATCAGTTGCATCCACTCCAGCTGGAGGCCAATCACTAGTGGTGTGTGCCAGGGTTTCAAATCAGGGCCAACTCTGTTCAACTCCAACATGGTTGCAGATGTTACAGAAAAACCACCTGCAGATAGTTGGGAGTTTGGTGGGGGGTTTTTGTGGTGGTTTTTTGGCAGGAAAAAAAAGTTGGCATTTTAATGTTGACTCTTGATGATTGTAAATTTGGAAGCATTGTTAACATACCAAAAGATCAGAATATATTTTAGAGAGGAAAGCATGATACAGAAAAACAGTGAAAGAGTGAAATATAATTATTTAAGGCATATGTGCATGCACATATGTCTTGAATTGCCTTGATTAAGACAGGTCTGGAGGCTAGCTGTTGTAGGTTATTTCTGCAATTAGTTGAGAGAGACAGGCACCTCTAGACTGAGATACAGAATCCCAAGGGAATGAATCATTTTTCTAGGGGAGCCTTCCAGTGACTCTAAATGTCATTTGAAGAGTGTATCTAGTCATAAGTAGACCTGTTTTACAAGATGAATAAAATACATTTTGGCTATAAAACGGAAGCTCGTCAGTTAACCTTGCAAAATTTACTGATGTAGTTATGTTTAATCTATTTCAGCAATTCAATGCAGCTAGCCCTGTGTATCACCCCTAAACAGCTGCAGCAGTTCTGAGGTCTGCTGAAATTGTGAATTCTTCCTCTTTTTTTGGCTTAGCATCCTAATATTCATATTAAACATGTTCTGCTCAGTGATGTGAATACACAATAGTTTTTTTGTTTTGGTTTTTTTTTTTTCTTGAAAACTTGTCAGCATTTGCTTGGCAATCTTTAATCATTTTTTTTCAAATCTGACCATAATGGGAAGTCTTCTAGCATTAGATTTATCTCAGCAAAAATCCATATATATTATTTGGTGTAGCAAGGAAAGGTCTAGAGAATCTTTGTAACTCCCCATATCCAAAGTCCATTCAAGGACTAGAAAACACAATACAAGCCCTAGAAATAGCTGTGCGAGTATCAGTAGTTTTAGAATGTCACTGTGATTAAGTAGCTTTGACATACAGGGATAATTCTAAGTTATCTGGAATTTGAGAGAGACATATATAGAAAGGATTGCTAAGTTTTACTCAATTGGAGGATAACGGCAAACCACCATCACGACAAAATCAACATAAAGACAGATTCCAGACTACACCAGCAATGTCATATTTTTTCCAAACTACACTAGAAATGAACTACCAATCACAGACAAGATTTTATCTGGAACATTCAGTATACATCTACATCTATACATCACATTGCCTGCTGTAACAGAGTCAGGAACAAGTGTGGAAAACTTGTTATAAACAAGTTAGACTTGTTTCTCCACACTGCTTAACTGTCAGCTGGCTCTCCATATCTTTCTTGAAGCCCTCCAGCAAGTTTTCCACAAATTATCTCCATTGCAGGGAATAATGGTACCCAGATTCTCTCTCCATAAGGCAGTGTGTATACAATTGCTTAATGTCTGTCTGATACAATTTTCCTTAGTCTTAAAATATTATCCAAACTTTTTCCTACCTCTGAGTATTCACATATGCCATATGTCAATGCACAGAAGCCATAGTCTCATCTTCATGCTATAAAAAACTTCTCCCCATCAAATTGCAATATAATCCTTGAATTATTTCAGTCACCTTGAAACTATTCTCAGAAGCATTACTGCAACTGATGTTAATAATTTTGCATTTTATATTTTAGGGGCACTGCATGAGTCTGAAGATGCCAAGGGCTACTGTATGCCTGTAGGTGTAGCCAGCCTGCTGGAGAGGATCTGTCTCTGGCATAGCATGGACATGAACCGAAGAGTTCTACCTGGCATCAGGTCCAGGGGCTGCTCCTTGGTTTTCTTTTATTCATCAGAGTAGACACACTTAGGCTCCAGAAATATTAAATCAGACCAATACTAAAAATGAACAAACAAAAAACCACCAAAATCCAAAAGCCCACAAAAAACCCCAAAAAGCTTCCACCAAACACAAACCCAAACAAAACCAACAAATTAAAAACAATCTCCCCCAAAAACACAAACAAAACAAAACAACCCAAAAAATCCCACAAACCAAACAAAACCCAACCAAACAAAAAAACCCCAAACCAAGCAACCAACCAAAGGCGAAAATCAAAGACCCATAAATAAGGAGATGAGGAATTTGGATTTACTGCTTTATGAGACAAGAAAAAAAAGTGTTACAACACATTAATTCCCAAAGAGCACATAAATATTGCCTATAAACATAGCTGTGGAGTAAGTTCTAGAGAAATCGGAATTATTTTTTAATGAATCCAATATTTTCCAACCTTTTCCAGTTTGTAGATGTCTAGCATTTCTTTAGGAGTCTTTGACAGACTGAGGAAAATCACATAGATGCAATTCTGTATATGGAATATAAACAGACTTCCTCTTTACTCTGACGCTTCTTCCAATCTCTCTTAGAGTACTCTCCAGACACACACTGATCTGCAGACAGGGGTAAAACCCCTAAATCCCTCACCAGTAGAAAAACTGAGTGATCCAGAAGTAAAATTAGAATGGGAAATAGGAAAATGTTGCTATTTACAGGAGCACTGAGATTCTGGATCTGAACATGAAGAGTAAGCTGAAATTTAATATTATAAAGACTGTTATGAAAAAGTATATATTTCACACAACTACTGTGATACCCAGGAAATGAATTGATGTGAGCATTATTGTCTTTATGGTGCAGAGAAACTATTAAGTAAACTGGATTCCTCTGACAAAGTCAAATAATCTGAAAGTTTAGAAAGAGAAAATGATTTTCCTGTATTTAAAAAAAGCTGTAAAATATAGTTTAAATACATTTCTGACCATAATTGTAATCAAAAAACTTTATTGTCAAATATCATTCTAGATCACTCATGCCATGCTGAGATGCTGCTTCTTATCTAAGAGGGATTAAAAAAGAAAATATTCTATAAATAGAATGAAAAATCTTTGTCACAAAAGAAAATGAAAAACTTCATTCTAATTAAAACAGAAGCTCATGAACTCATATTCCTCAAATAAATGTGAAAAATCCACTTTGCATGCTATTACAGTTTTAGAATTGGTTTTTTTTTTTTTGTAAGGAAAAATTTAAGATCTTACTGTGCACCCTTAAAATCTTACAGTTCAGTTCACTTAAGCATTACAGACTTGCGTTTTTCATTTTTACTCTTTTGTTTGGGAGTGGTGAATAGTCCTCACTGGTCCCTTGACAGAGTGCAGAGCTTTAGCATTCCATGCTCCAGTTGGATATACTGGAGCCCCACCACAGTCTGAGCAATCCCAGGAAACACCATAGCCTAGACTCAAAAAATTATCAATAGGGGGATATCAATAGGGGGATTTGTACAAGAGTGAAACCATAATTAACAGTACTAAGTGAAATTTGACTTTTAAAAGACAAAAAATTCAGGACTTTAGTCTCAAAATAGGAAGGAGGAGGCAAATTCAAAAACATTTTGCAGAATGCAAATATTTTTCAAGAACCTAATTATGGTATTTTAATTAAAACATAAAAATCTGTGCAGTCTCCAAACACCAATTCCCTGTAAAAATTAGGATGGGATTCATTAAGCCTAATTTTAGTCTTCATCTGAGTCATTTTATTCTCTTTCAGCAGCTGATAGAACTGAGCAATGCTAGGGAGCTGTTCCTCTGTTTAGTTCTGAATATCTACACCAGAATGAGAGCCTAAATTTTGTTCCTTTCATTGTTCTCGTTATTGTCCTATTCCTTTCAACCCAGCCCTCTGTGTTTGGCTATAAAACAAATCCAGAAGGACCAGTTTACTGTCATCACACACAGTACACATATCTAAAGGTGCCTAACATGGATATAATTGTTTTTTCACAAGTCAGTTCAATACTAAACTGTATTTTTCTGCATAGGAACAGGGCACAATAGCAACTGTGATATGGAAGCACCATGTTCATGCTGTGGACAGGGAGCCTTATCCACAGATATGAGTTAGTGACTGTGGACTCAGTTCCCATAAATGACAGGAAACATGGTCTACTGTTTTGCTACATGATAATAAAATCAAGTCTGTTTAGCAAAATTTAATGCTTCTTTTTAGGTAATTTACTAACACAGATACTAAGATAATGAACATTCTTTTAAATACCTGCAGTATTCAATAAAGTGCAAATGTGATATGTAAAATTATCTTTATAATGTTTTTGTAATTTTGTGTTGCATTCCTCTTCCCCAGACAGGAGCTGAGCACCCACAGTAACAACCAAGCAGATTGATGACATCATGCTCAGTGACGAAAATGGGGTGGAGGGCTGCTTGTCTTCCAAAATCCTCATCTACCATTGTTCCTCAGCATGTGCAATTTTTCAGCATATAATTCAATGCATTCATAATATCCTAATTCCAGTTCTCAAAATTTGTCATCATAATAAAAAACCAAACTCATCAAGAAATAAATAAAAGAATATGAATACCTGGATTCAACATGTTTTCTAGAAAACAATACCAATTCTATCTGTCTGAAACACTACCTACACCCCTGAAGAAAAATTCAAATGGTTGTCAGATGGCAAATAAACAAACACTTAATAGTTTTATTGCCTGTATCCTTTTCTCTGTAGATAAACAAGAGGCATCGTTCCATTCCTTTACATGGATGTCAGATTAAGGCTCATTTGTCAATTACATGTCTTAACATACGAAATGCAACTGCTAATCCACACAAAACTCTGTGTTTCTGAAAAACACGAACAGAACACCTAGAAACAGTCACTCACTCTTTTATTTATTGTCTGTTTCAGTAATTAGGGAAGTACATCTACTCATAAAGCATTGCAAGCCCTTCTTGAACTAGACTCATTATTTAAATTGCAAAGCAGCGTAGCAAAAAGGAAAGAAAGAAAACCATAATTTATTACCATGAACAGGGTGCTATTTCACTTCTTGTGAGTTTAAGTGCAGAATTTGGGAAAGACTTAAGGCACAGTCACACCCTGCAAGTGTTCCTGTGGTTTCTCCCTCTAAAACACAGGACCTACCCCACTCCTACATCCATGCTCCTCATGGTGTCACGAAGGGTCTCCTGTCCTGCGGGGATGCAGGAAAGGTGACCTCTCCTCGTAGGTGTTTATGTATGGAGCAGATCAACAGGCAGCAAGGGAACCTCTCAGGTTTGTTGCCTTTAAGTCAGGCCAGAATTTACATCAGTTGAGACCCCTCCTAATACTGCTGGCTTTAGACTTCAGCATCCTGAGAGGTGAGACAGATTGTAAAAACTGGTGAAAATTGTGTTGTTCTGATAACACACATCTTAAATAGTTAAATCTAAAATTTGTACAGCTGTCTGTAGCAGGAATGTGTCAACCATTGGATTCTGTTTTCTAAGAAGAGCTGGATGCTGTTTGAGAACAGAAAGGAAGAGTTGGTTCAAAGACAAGTATTTACAAACTAATGAAAATAAACTTGTATCTGGAAAGGGATGCTTTTAATATCATAATCTGCTGGAGTTCTATTAAGCTTTTTCTTCTCCATCTGGCCAACAATTTTCATAAAACTTTTTGAAACTTTGTGAGGTTTGATGTCCTTACAAGGAGTCCTGTAACAAAACAAACAAACAAACAAAAAAGAAATAAATAATTTAACACTGCAACACATGCCTTTGGAGACTTTGATTTGGAGACCTTGTCTCAGTTCCCTCTCTATATGATGAACATGACATTAGCATATTACTTTTCTGAGCTACATTTAAAATACATAAAATAAAGGCTGTTTCTACCTCTTGCATTCAATCAATATCAATAGAGCTGGCTGAAACTTGGGAAACTGAATTTTCTTTCTTGTTATTTAATTTTTTTCTTGAATGAGTAAAATATAAGAAAATAGGATAGTGGGAGCCCTATTATTGGTAACATTCTTTGTTCTGGAATTTTAGAAGAAAAACATAAATAGCAAGAGATAAAAGAATAGGAAGGATTTATTATTTCTTCTAATTCAGTTGTGTTATGAAAAGGCACTTTTTATCAGCAATACTCAAACTCATAAAGGTACTTTTTGTTTTATAAGCAGAGTCTGTTTATAGAAAGAATTAAAGTACACACTATAAGATGTGGTACAATATGCAATATAACATTTAGTAGCACTCATTCATTAATTTAACTTCAGGGCTAATTTTCTGTATAATTATGGTGACCTGTGGTTACAGTTTTTCATGATAGATATAATTTGCTCTTAAGAACAAATGCAAATTTTTTTTAAGAAGAAGAAGATTGAGCTCTGAGTGCTTTCACTTCATGTTATAGTGAACAGTGAGCAGATTTTCCCTTGGACATGCAGCTGGGAGGTTGCAGCCATGTCACAGAGCTCTGCTGGAATGTCCTGCCAGCAAACAGCTGGCAGCCTCCCTCCCCAGGACCCGGCTGGCATCCCACTGCAGAACCTCAGACACAATTCAGCCACACCAGCACAAACTGTACCACCCTCAGAAGGGTCCCTGTCCCTTTCCCCCTGCAGGATGCTTACTCACCTGAACTCAGCCTCAGCAGAGCCGACCACGGTCCCTCCCTGGCAAGCAGCATAATAACAGCAAAGGCTGACCTCTGAAACAAAACATTTTCTTACGCGTCACAAAACTCCCAGAGATGCTTAACTGCTTTACTGGGGTTTTTTTTTAATAGCAAAGGAAATTAAAAAATGCTTTAATAATTTGTTGCTAAATTTGCAGCACTGATATGCAGAAGAGAAGCTTTTGGCACTTAAAAATGAAAGGAGATCTTCAGTTGTTGTGCACTGACCCCAACTAGCAGCTCAGCACCACATTGCCCCTTTATGTTCACTCTACTCTCCAGCAGGACTGACGAGAAGAACAGGAAAAACAGAAGTGATCAATCTCATGAGTCAAAGACAGCTCAATAAACAACAAATACTACTACTTTTTGGAATAATATAATTCATCAAAATGCACTACCTTAAAAATTTATTTAATCTCATCAGAAACTGAGATGATACAATTTCTGAAGTATTAACCTTCCAAAGGGTTGCCAAAGAGTGATACTAGGCTGCTTTCAACATCAGAAGGCTTTTATGCACCATATATCAACTAGCTGTAAGAATCTCTACAAGTATAAAGTTTATACACATCTCTGGATGCCAGAAATCCACTCTTGTGATGCAAAGTCACTTTCTCTACTCAAGAAATGATATATGAGTTACAAGGGTGAAGAATAGTTCACCAGGACCACTGTGCACCGAAAATGAAGGGTGCAGTAGCAAGTCCTTAAGATCATAAGTACTTGGTACAAGTTACTGGGAAATTCTCTTCTAATTTCTCTTGATCCTCGGGACCTCAGGGATCAAAGATCAGAAGTTAAATAAATACAGTCCCAGTAAAACAAATTTAAAGATTCCAAGCATTTGTCATTCAAAAATGCCATTTCATCAACATCAATGTTTCTTCAGTGGAATGTCAGCTTTGAAAAAATTAGGTCTGAAAACATTGCTGAGGCAATAGAACATTTGGGCAATTTTGGAACACAATGTTTAGATTTTTCCAGTTATCATTTTGAAATCTTTTCTATTTGAAATCAGGTTTCATTATCTAACATGAACCACATTTTCCCCAAACTAGCACAGACTTTGATTTATAAGATGACACTCTGACACTGACAGTGATTCAACCCTGTCTCACTGACTCTCACCCCCCTGCACTCAATAACTTGACGAGTTTTGTTCTTTGTTAATACATATTATTCTAAATACATGAAGACTCACTGTGGACAAGAAATTCTGAACTTCAACAAGCTTAAAAAATACAATTTTATTGTTGCTTTACAGACAAGGCTTTCACACACTTTCGGATACATTGCCCAATAGACCCCTTACCTTGTCTCTCTCTGTATTCCAGACATATCTGGGAAAGATGGTTCTGCAGCAGCGAAGTATTTGGTCTCTTACAATTTTGCCCTTTGCACTTCAATCAGAATCATCTTTTTTTTATGGAAGGCTTCACCTGTAAGATGTTTACAAAAACCAAGAAGAGAAAAGTGAAGCCATATACACATTTTCACTCAAAAAGTTGAAACCTTAATATAAACTAGGAAAAAAAGAGACAGACATTAGGCATCTTTCCCTTGAATTTTCAGTTTGTTTGTTTTTCAAGGAAAAAGAGCAAAATCCCAGGGTAGAGCTCTGATCACTCACCTACAGAACAAGAAATACTATTCATGTTTTCATTTAAAGGAGATAAATACTGCTGTTCCTGAGACATTAGAGAAACTCTCCTATGCTTCCCACTTAAGCAACATTTTAGAGAAAAGGATTGCTTTTGTTTTTTTTCCCCTGAGGTTTTGGGGTAATAAAAGTTTAGTTTTATTTTTTCTCAGAATTGCAGTATTTGTCTAAGCTGCAGGTTTCTCGTTTCACGCTGACATGGAAACACCTCATTTTCCTGTGAGACAATAAAAATCTGCTGATATTATTTATCTCTCAAGCAGAATCAGAGCATAGAAATCTCACAGGGATAAGCCCTTGGAATTTCCTACCTAACTTCATATAGGGCCTTGGATATAGATTCACATGAAATATTCTTTTTAAAAATCCTGTTTTTCACATATAAATCTCTGAGGTTGATTTTGGCTTGNTTTTGTTGGGTTTTTGTTTGGTTGATTAATTTGTTTTGGTTTGTTATTAGTTGGAAGCCTTTACAGTTTTGCAGCCATAAGGCTTCCTGCTCTCCCCACAACCAGCCGCACTCTCAGGAAACACCACCCAGGACACACACCCATTCCTCCCAAGTAGTGCTAACTTCCCACTGCAGCTGTGGAGTTGACCCATACAGCTGCATTAGCAGAGTTAGGCCAAGTCTTTTGCAAAAGCCTTTGGAAATTACTTAAATATAGTAAATGAAGTGAAGAGACATTAGTTAATAAACCTCAGGTGTGACTCTGAGACCCTCTGAGGAGCAAAATTAGTGCATCAGCAGGATTTACACTGATTTATAACCACCAAAATGGCATACTAAAACAGTAGTCTGATAATTAGGCTGTAGCTTCCCTGCGATATGCAGCAGGAGTAGCCAATGTTTCAAAATAATTAATGTGAAATGAGGGAAAAAATGCCTAATACACAGCAAAACATATTATTTACCATTTTCTGTTGCAGTTTGCCCTTGGGAGTATGCCAAGACTGGCTGTTCTTTCACACCCTGTACAAAATGTGCCCACCATCCCCAGTGGCAATGGCCCCTTGAATACTCAACAAGATGTGGATTTGTTGGTGTCACAGATGACCAAGCACAGGCAGAGCTGCCACCCTCCAGTGAAACCAAAACCTCAAGAGTGGCAGCACCAAGAAGTCTCTGGACTTGTTAATGGTTCCTCTGCTGTACAAACAAAATGAAACCCAGTCATTCACCAGGGTCTTTACCATCTAAATACAGAAAGCAGCTTCTCTGGAGAAGAGAGCAGTTCCATTGGTGTATAGGAAATGTTGTGCATTTTAATTCACTAGTAATTTAATATGCGTTGGTCTACCCTAATGGGACAACGATCTGGATTTGGGCCTGAGGCTACTGATGCAACAGTGTTAATAAAGAACAAATCACTACACTAATTATGATTAACACTTTCTTTCAATGCAGCATTCTACTTCATCATCTTTAGCAAAGTGTTATTTTTTAATTTAAACAAAGCACATTGCCAACAAGCTAAATGTGTCAAATTGAATAGCTTAGTCTTCTAGTATATATAACCTCAAGTGTATTTTTGCATCTGTTATATATTCGGGGGTGAGGGAATGTTGTGCTTTTTACAAACAGCTTTCCATAATTTTGAGCAGACAAGCAGCTAAGCTGACACACAACCGCAATGCCACAGCACTGGAAGGAGTTTCTGGTAGCGTTAACATTAGGTGGTGAAAAACTCTTCAGTAGCGCTGCCTGAGATTATCTCTTTAAATCATTGAAAGAATGGGATTTGATGACACTTTATCAATGGGATTGAGACTCTTTTTATTAGTCCCCTCCCTAGGGTGATTTCCCATAGTAAGTACATTCCAAAGTCATGCCCATAACAGAAAGGCCACCTCACCTGATATTCTTCAGCACAGCTCTAGTGTCACTGCCGTCAGAACCTGGAGCTTGCTGCTACACACTACACAGCTGACATTCTGCATCTGCTCCTCAGGCAGATGCAAAGGAAACACCCCTGGTCCTATAAAAGGAAACACTCTGGTCCACTAAACTAAGGAAAAAACTGGATGATTGTTTAGATTCAAAATAGGCAGTGACTAATGAAAATATGAAGAATAATTAGCTACATCTGAGTGGTACTACTATACCTGGATTTGAAATAAGTGCCAAAGTAAAAATAATTCCTAAACTTTCTGAGTAGTCAATGTAAATAAATGAGACCTATCACTTTTTCTGCACAACCACATTACTGCTGTGAGCAAACAAAATGTCAGAAGAAGGGTATTATTCAAACTGAAAACAGTGAAAATACTTAGTGAAACATTAAAACTTATAACTGGAAATGGACAAAAATATTTTGCTGGCAGTACACTGTAAAAAAAAAAATCAATAAAATGTAAAACTGTGGCCAAATCCAAGTTCTTTACCATGTGTACACATAGAACTGTCGTGTATATAGACCTATGTAGACCTATAAATATGTATCTGTATATGGGCAGAAAAGAAAATCCTAACATCACTGTTTCAAAGCAAATAAGATGTGTTCTTATTAATATCTTCTTTTGCTTCTTGGGACAACAACATGATAAAAAAACCAAGTTCATTGTTAGAACATTATTTGTTTCTTGAATGAAATAACTGTAGAAAAGCACACATCTAAAACATATATACAATTTAATTCCTGTTTACGATAAAGTTCAAAAAGTACTTACTGGTCCACTCAAGGCTTCCTCGAATCAAAGAGCTGAAGATGAGAACTAGTTTCCATTGGAAAGTTTGCAAGGACCCCCTCTGCAATCTGGCCAATGCTCTTAGAAATGAATCCTACCAACATCATGTCTGTTAAAAGGCAACAATCAGCTCCAAATTTTTACACAGTTAAACTTTTCTCTTATGAGTTCTGTTGACTGCCTGTGGTCTGTTTTTCCCATCAAAACTGAAGGTGTGCTCAAAATGTTCAATGGACTTCAGAGAGTGATACTATTTAAAGGATGTTTTTCTGCTACCTATTCAAAGACAGGTAACGTCATCCAGTATCTCCCCGGCTCTCAGAGGCGGTTCCAGCAAGGCATAAGGCTTTTCTAGGTCCTAAGTCATATTTGCAGATGTCCTAGATGTTCTAGAGCATTCCAGAGGAGATGCCTAAAGTGAGGGAAATGCCTGGGGGGTAGTGATAGATTGCTCAGATCCAGTGCAAAGTGTAGGTCACTACAACTAAGAGTTTAATCCCACCCATACGCTGTTTCCTTTTGTCAATTCAATGCAGCTGTGATTAAAGGAGAGTATTCTCATATGACCTATTCTGTGTGCTTCCCATTTCAGTAATTATGTTTATTTCTTGATCTCAAGATGCTAATTTACTTTTACTTCACTGCAAATAAAAATAGATTTTCCTAAGTCCCTTATAGTCCATTTCGATTACACTTTTTGATTTGGTTCCCAAACTGTGATTGTTTATTTTGAAAGATCATAGAATTTGCAGCTAGATTAAGACGAGCACTTGCAGTAATCTTCCCAGTTTGCCACTTTGCTATTATATTATTATGTTGCAAAATTAAGTTTCCTTCAGGCCACCTGGCTTTAGGTGTTCGTAGAATAGATTTTTTTCAAAAGGCTAATTTCAAAGTGAAGGCTAAGACTCCTTTGACAGCAGAGCTCCTGGATTTATACAAAAAATCTACTTTTCCTCTTTTGAGACAAGATATGTTTATAGAATGAGAGGTTAATACAGGAACAAATTCAAAGCACAGAGTGACTGCACACAGGGAATGCCTAAAGGCTCTGAAGCTAGAAACAAGACGACTTCTTTTCCCTTTTTTTAAAGGATAGCTCTCCCAGTTCTTGTGACAGGTATTTCCTGCAGCTTTCCAAATAGCTACAGAATTGTCTAAAGGTTTCATTTTACCGGTATGTGAAAAATCTACAATAATGCCTCTGAGATGTTGGACATTTGAAAAGAAAGAAAGAAAATCTGTGGAATGGGAAGTTACCTGAGTTTGATTATTGACACATACAGATTCTCATGTGACCCAGGTGATTTTTTTAGACACTGCAAATACATGCATTATGCCAAAAAATTAGGAAACAGATAATTTAAAAGAATTTATAGTATCTCAGTACTATGTATGACCCTATTATTATTCTAATATTATCGTAGTATTACACTATTTCGTATTTTTATAGTATTGCTTTGATGCACAAACCAAATGTACCCCTGTAAACAAAAGACCAAAATATCTGCATTCAATAGGGAGATTTCTTATATAATGAAATTTAAAAATTTGAAATACATGAAATCACCTGAAAATTAAATATAGTCCTTTGTTTTCTGTTGTTTTTTTTTTTATTTTATTTTGTCTGTACCATAAGGACAAACAGTTTTAATAAAGAGCATGTGTACTGGTATACATGGAAGACCAGAGAGGTATAAGAAATCATTTCAGGAAGAGAAAAATCATTGTCTAATTTCCTTGTCCATAAAGGTAATGCTAGAATGTCAGGAGGCACAAGGCACACAGTGCTCTATCTGCAACATTGTTCAGTTTGCCTTGTGCAATTCAATCTGAGTGCAATCAATCTTGATCTGTAAAAAGAAAAGATCCATAGAGAACTGACCTAACTGGTTTCTCAATATCTCATTTCAACTTTTTTTTTTTTCATTTGCTGGTTTCTTGAATTGAACTTTGTTAATCTCAAGTGCTTGATATGTAAGAAAATAATGAATTTATTTTTCTAAAATCGCGAAACTTAAAAATATTAAATTTTGGCTTTTCTTCCGTTTTGTTTTTCTTCCTTTCACTGACAAGATCCATATTTTGCAGATGTCCCCACTGTTTGGGGGGTTTTGGAAAGAAAAAGGTTGGCAGATAACTTGTTTACCTGTTTTTAAGAAAGATGAGGTTTTCCAGTAATCACTTGATTCTGACAGCTGTGGAGATAATAATTATTTTATATCCTAAATGACTCCTCACAATAAAATCATGAAAAAAGGTAGCAGTAAATGCAATTTTCAGAGCTTTTAACAGAAGTACTCGTGCATGGCTAGAGGATACCTGCCTGGGTAGATATTCTGAATTTAATCTGGCTTCACAAATAACAGGACCAGCTGATTTGATCATTGCTTAACTTGATCTTCAGTTTAATTTGATTAGAGCATTAGAGGCCAATATGTTTTCAGTTTAAAAAAATTCAAGAAGTGTTTGTTTTTCTCAGTAAAGCCGGACAAGGTTATAAGAATTAAAGAAACCACATTTGCAGGAAGATAGAAATTTAGTAAGTAGGCTATTTTGGGAACCTGTATTAAACTCCATCACAGTGAAAGGACGGTTGGAAATCTGAGACATCTCTAATGTGTACAAGGCTACACAGTTCCCATCAAAGGAATCTGAGTGATTTTACTGTGCAGATGGTAAATTTATCAGGTGCATCAACTTTGCTGTGTGACTGCAGGAAGGAAAGGCAGAATGGAAAGTGAATATTCCCCTGAGAAAGATGGAGAGCATGATCCAGACTATAAGCACTCTGCATTCACGTCAATAGGCAGTATTGCAGACTACACTTAGAATACAGAGTGTCTCAAGTTTCAGTTGTTTTGCCTATTTTCAACTGCCCCATGGACACTCATCACCTTTGTGTATTGGGAAGTCCTCTCCAAGCTTCTCTCCCGGACAAAAGAACATTCTCATCCCCACAGCCACAGAACAGCTGATGAGCAAGTGAACTTCTGGAAGTCACCTATTCCAAATCCCTGCTCAAAGAAGGGGCATCTGGGGCCTCTTTTACTGCAAGGGCTCAATGGTATGTTATGGTCACTGTGGTGCAAACAGGACCTCCTCGTCTTCCTCTCCAAGCTGCCTCCAGTCAGCCCCCAGTCTGTACTTACCTGGTGTTATAACACCACAGGGGGAGGAGGTGGGATTTCCCTATGTTGACCTTCATGAAGTTTCTTTTGGTCCATTTCTCCAGTCTGTATCAAGGATGATCTGGATGGTAGCTCTTCCGTCTCATGCAGCAACTACTTTCCCCAGTTTTATGTGGTCTGTGAACTTATTTGAGGGTATGCTCTGACACATAGCCCGTCAATCATGAAGATGTTCAATAGTATTTGTCCCAGTATCATCCCCTGGCCCACACTGGTAAAGACTTTCATCCAGTTGTGCCACTGATCCCAATCTCTTGAGCCCAGTTGTTCAGCCACTTTTCTAATCCATCTTGCTGTCCTTATGGACTACATGCTTATCAGCTTGTCTATAAGAATGTCACAGATGGAAGAGTGGAAAGCTTTGCTTAAACCAAGATAAACAGGAACTACTGGTCTTACTTCACTCATCTTACCAGTCACATCATCATAGAAGGTTAGGCATAATCCTTGCATTGAAAATCCAGTCTGATTATTCCTATTCATTTTACTCTTCTTAAGATGCTTGGAAGAGCATTTCAGGAGAATTTACTTCATCGCCTTTCCAGACATGAAGATGAAGCTGACCAGTCTGTGGTTTCCTTGATCCTAATTTCTCTTTACCCTCCTCAAAGATAGGTGTGACCTTTGCTTTCTGCCATTGCTCAGGAACACCCTTGTCCATGAAATCCCTGTGACCTTCTGAAGATGATGGGCACTATCCTTATAATTATAGCCATCAGATTTCTCAGCATTTGTGTAAAATGCATATATAAATTTAAGACAAGGACCTTAGTCTTCTTTGTCCAAGTCTGGTAAAATTATGAAGAACAGAATGTGGGCTTTAGGCTGAAGGAATGGGAAGTCTTATGTCACTAGTAAAGATGCTATCACCAAAAGTTATAGTCTATGGATTATTAGATATTAGAATGAAAATTTCTTTCCATAGAATCTAATTTCTACCAAAATTATAATAAAATAATACATCCCCTCCTGCCAAATTAATTCAATGAAAAAGTATTATTCTAATGACCTTAGATCCCTTCTCTGAGTATTGCTGGGGAAGTTTTGAGGGATGCCATGTGGATTGACCAGAGCAGGTTTAGCTATTCATCTTATCTGTCTTTTGCAAATGCTGCTGCTTGAGAATTTATTACTACCCAGAACAGCGAAGTCCATGAGCATCTAAAGGAGTTGTCCTGCTGTGAGTGTCACCAAAGAGGGTGGCCAAATCAGATCTTAGCAGGACTACAAAGGAAAAAACAGTTCTGGGGGGAAGTGGATGTGTTGATTGATAGAAATCATAATGTCAGTATGTTCAGATATTATGCTACAAGACTAGGGAATTCCTTCTATGTACATTCCAGAGTTACCACTTTCAGAGGTGATAAATAATTTAAATGCTGAAGGATGCCATGTATTATGGTATTAAAAAAAAGATAGAAATTCTTGATGCATGCACCGTTATGAATATTATTGAAATCTTATCGCATTCTTAAAATTCTACTTCACCTTTTCAAAACTAAGAAAATATCCAAATACGTTAATAAAGCTTTCGAAGGGGCTTTTCTGCATGCATACTGTGACTGCAATTTCATGTACACTATAAAACAATGTAGCAATGTTCTGGATAAACATATCATGTATGACTTGCAAAAAAAAACCTTTCAGATCTGGTCTTAGAAAAGAAAATGAAAAAGAAGACAGATTTCTGGGTTTCTGGGCAAAATGGATGAAGGTGGAGGAAAGAAGTAGTAACTGAGAAAAGAAGCATTGTGTGGTTGAGTGAAGAAGAGATATGTGGCATGAAAATATTTTCCCTTGTGTTTTGAGCAAGGCCCATCCATAGGATTATTTTGCCACTCTGTCAATAGCCTAATGCATGAATCTGGGCTTGAAGATCCAGAAAAAAATCAATTTCTGACACCTTCAAGAAATCCATCAAATCACATGTATAGAAAAGCACTTTGAAGCCTGCAAGTGATAAATACTAATTACTTTTAGTTATAGTATAAGTGGTGATGTTGTGGTAAACTGGGAATAGTGTGCTTAGATCCTCATATGTCATCTTTTACTTGCCTGTCCATTTGCAACAGCTTTTTCAAATGATGGTGAAAATGAATCAAGTGTTCTGTATCTGGTCTATTAAAAAAAAAAAAAAAAAAAAAAAAAAAACTAGAGTTTCCTTATGTAATATTGCTTAACACACCTTTTTTCAGTTGTATGAAAATTTATGACCTCTTTGTCACTCTTTACACAGGCAATTCTATCACTCTCTCTCTCAGTGTTTGTCCAGATCATTGAGTAGCTTTATAATCTCTGTTTAAACCCTGCCTTTGTGATGTCTTTGACAAATTACTTAAAATAAGTTCTCAACTATAATTTTCACTTTTACATATGTGGGACCTGTTACCTACTGCCTTATTGAAATCTGGGGACCAGAAAGTGAATTGGGAGACACTCAGTTGCAGAAATAGGAATATAATAATTTTATTTCTCCTGACCAAAATAGGGCAGGGCAGGGTAGATTCTTACCTTAGGGATAGCATCACCCATCGTCACCAGAATTTCATAACTTTCCTAAAATCTTTTCTCGAGAAAATTGACTCTACCCCAGCCAAAACCAGAACACTGATAATATTTTCTTTGTGCACTAAGTGCGCCGACGGTCTCCCTAGCTCTGAGCCTGTTTTCTGAGCATGCAGGAACAGGGACTGTGAGCTTGAATAGGAAGTACACTGGAGAATTGGCAGTACATTGTGCCTACACAGTGGAGCTCAGCTGGGGAGTTCTGATTCCTATTGAAGTTCTAGGATGGCTATGGAGGTCTTCAGGCCCTTTAGATAGCTATTAAGCAAGCTGGCTCTTCCTGCAGGTGTTATTCTCTCTCAGTAAATGGGCTAAAGACACTGACCTGCCTTGGGCAATTCTTTTCTGTAGTACACAAGATGCTGAGTGGCTGTGCTGGGACTGCTCTGAGAGAGGGAATTTATTGTCTTCAGTGTGGTGCCATGCAAACAAAGCAGTATTGCTTTCAGGCCTGAAGGAGTCTGCATGTAGCCTCTCTTCATGTAGAATGAGTTGGCTGTACCCAACTGTTCCTACATTTTTATATGCAAGTGGAAGGCTCTGGTTCAGGAGAAGATGTTTAACTCTCTGCAAATCATCATCTGCTGCCACAATAAGAACCTTTGAACATACACTGTCATCCCAGCCCCGTGTAATACATTAACCGCACATTCCAGCCAGTGTGAATATTGGTTCATACAAAGCCCCTGCTGTCTACAGGCTGAAAGTATGTATGTGTTATGAGCCAATTTCATACTCTGTTCATTAAGAAAGTCATCACCATGGTAACATATACATCACAAGTTACTACCACAATCTCTAAAATTTTCAAGTGCATAGCAACAAGCACATAATGCTGGAGCATCTCCATTTAGTAGTGCTTGAAAGCGTACACAAGGTTTACTAAGCATCTTATAAGTATTAAGGAGAAGAAATGGGTCTTTTACACCCAACTGGCATAGTGAAAAATCATGTTATTAATTTTTAGACTTAGTGATCTTGAGTCAAATTGTGCCAAAGATTAACTTGCTCTCATGTTTTCCATCTTGCCTTCATAATTTTCCTTCATCTTGTTATGTTAGCTATTCTTTTAAAAATGATTGATAATATGAATATTCTGGAGAGGAAACCCTGCATGCAACTTACACTAAGCAATAATCTACATCTGGGAAAGCTGCAGATAACAATGTGGTCTTCCAAGGGACATGGAGCCGCTTGTTCTAACCCTATTGTTTAATCCTCTGCAGAAAGCTCAATTTCCAGATGCAATTTCTCCAGTGAGATTATTTATATCACAGTAACTTTACCTAGTTTTATCACAGTGAGAATTAGCCAAAGATACATCCTGTTAGAGCTGTACTAAATGAGAGGAGGGAGTTCAACCACAAAAACTCAACTCAAAGTCATAACCAGGGAATTTTTCCTAGAAGACTGGTGATAACAAATGTAAAGCAAAAGGAGTGCATCGTTTGTGCATCAGCTTTCTTCTATGTGGCTCTAGCAACCAAGACATGGCAAACTCTGTGGGCTTTCATACTAATGGAACTGATCTGCTCCTTGCAAATTAGGGGAATGACCATCTCTGACTTTCCCTGTGCTTTGCCTTACAAAATGGAAGATCTGGTTAACAACTTTATATGCACATCCATGCATGCACAAACTTTCCTGTTCTCGCTGACTGAAAATGATAATGTCTATTAGATTTTATCTTAGTACTTCAGGCCCACTAAATTTGAGAAGTTATTTTGATGTCATAATCATAGATTTTTTTCCCCCTTCAAATTATCCCTTGCTTTATTTCAGAACTTCAAACTTGCAGATCATTACAAACTTCAGAAACACAAGGGAGCAATGCTACTACAAAAATGTTGGAATAACTAGTCACAGGGATATTTAAAGGCAGTGGAAAATGTCAAGACTGTAAATTTAACTTTGACTCTAGTAGGAGGTTCAGAAAATGTTAAGGCATAACTTGAACAAGAGGGCAGGTTCCTGACAACCACAGCTATCATGCCAAATCAAAATTAAGCTTCCATTGTATGAACATGTTCAACTTGACAGGAGATAATGTTGTTTTCCTTTAAAATGATACTTCACCAATAATTTTCAATAATTTTCACTGTCAATTAAATGAGAAAATATATATATTTAAAGAATGCNAGTCTAGTAAAATCAATTCCAGCTGGCTCCAGGACAGATATGCCACTGACCAAAGCTCAACATATCAGCAGCAATGATACAACCTCTGAGATAACATACTTAAGAAACAGAAGAAAAAAAACTGGAAGAGAAAAAGCATCTGGAGAGAGGACTGAGAATGTCTGAATGAGTGAGGTGGTTTGTTCTTGCCTGGACACCAGGTGCCTACCAAAGGCATTCTGTCACTGTCCTCCTCAGCTGCACAGCGGAGAGAAAATATTAAAAAAGGCTTGTGAGATGAGCTAAGGACAGGGAAAGATCTCTCACCAATTACTGTTATGGCAAAAAAACCCTTCAAATTAAGGAAATTAACTGAATTCATTGACAGCCAGATAGGTAAGTAATATATCTGTAATATATACATACAATATAATTGTTATTATTTGATCTAAACATCTTCCATTTGGGGTACCCAGCTGTGCTTCTTTTTTTCTCTTTAAATAATTAAAGACATGTGGAGCTTCCCTATTTTAGAATGGCTGCAGAGGTTGCCATTGTTTGCCAAATAATTCTGGTGGGTCTGTTTCATGTATACTGAAAGAAGGTAAAAAATGTGACTCTTCAACCACAGGCTAAATAAGAGTTGAATCCGTAGGTTATTGTATCATAAAATATTTTTCGAGTTCCCCCCAGAATCTTCCATGCTTCACTCACCTAAACACCTTACACAGACCTCTGGATCCTGCAGAACCTGTTTGTAGGTTTGATGGTGTGTGCAACCATGCAAACAGTCTGCATGGCAGTGGGTGTGGTTGGTGGAGTCCTTCGTGGTCACAGCCCCAGAATGTGCCATCCTGCCCCAGGTGGCACAACACTGCTGAGTGCCATGGACAAGGATCACTGAAATATCAGCAGAGCACAAGTGACAGCACTTGCGGCTTGAAGGAGGAGCAGTGAGCTGATCTGATTTTCCTTGAGGACTGACACCTACTCGCAGAGGAATTCTTGAAACCTTTCAATCCTTGCTAGCATTATATGTGAAGAAACGCTTGTCTTTTCAACAGTTTTCTGGGACCACCCAAGAGGTGAGGGTGGGACATGCCTTCAGTTGCTCCCTTTCAATGTTGCAAGGGTTTTTTTTCCCCGATTTCTGGACAAAGAGTGGCAGGCTGCTGGAGAGCAACAAACAAAGCCTGTGTGGTAAGAGCTGTAGATTCTTAGCATAAAGATTTAGGGGTATGGTGATGTACAGAAAATACCACAGGCAGTGAAAGATGACACCAGCACTTAGTAACATTGGTATCAGCTATATAGAATTGCTGATCCAGGTGTATACTGTTGGATCAGTATAGTGCTCATCATTCAATCTGATATATGAGAAAGCAAAGGGGCTCAAGTCTCATTCACTTTTAGGATGTTGACAAAAGCATCCTTTTAAAATTTTAAGGGGAAAAAATTGATTCTTTCATCCAAAGTAAGTCATTGACACATAAGCATGATACACTATCTGTAAGCTGCCATCTTTATTTGAAACACTTTGAAGGAAATTATATCTCAGACTTCACCAGGGGTGTATATAGCAGTCTACACCTGGCATTATCCTAAGCATGTTGGATAAAGCTTAGGCAAACTCTATCCACTGGTAACCAAAAAACACAGAGAAGTCAGCTAGAATTTTTTTATGTCAACATGAAAAAAATATTTTATAGTTAAAAAAATATATTTCTATATTTAATTTACACTTAAGTTTATAAGTTCACTAGGAGAGTTTTTGAGCTCTGATGGCAAACTGAAGTCTTGCTATGCTATTTAATTTGTATTGGTATCACACAGGAGACATTCAGTTCCTCCCTATGTGGGGCAAAAGCCTGCTACTCACTGTCTTGCTGAAAGAAACCCTTCTCTACAATGAAATGTATTGGCATTATCTAGAACTGGAGTTCTGAGGTAGTAAATAAGCACTGTATTACTTACAGAAAGCTTAAAGAAAATTAGAGTTACTTGGTAGTTGGCTTTTAAGACTGGTGTAGTGTGTGCATTGGGGTAGTTATGTATTTTCATCCAGGGAATTAATAATACATCAGCTTAACTGCAGAGTTCTGTACATAAATGACTGCAATTGAAGTATAAATAACTGCATCATATAACTACATGTAAAATGGATTTGTAGGACTATGAAATAAAACTGTATTAAAAAGCAGTACAAGAAATGGGACTAAACTCCCTGCTGTAAGAAATACTACTAATTACTTGGATACAGTATAATTACACAAACTACAATAACTATGTAATTACATAATAGTTAGAGTTACAGCATTATAAAGTGTGATTGCTTCTTGTCTTATCCTAACTC
The DNA here is from genome assembly GCA_013400175.1 of Phainopepla nitens. NCBI lineage: Eukaryota > Metazoa > Chordata > Aves > Passeriformes > Bombycillidae > Phainopepla > Phainopepla nitens. The sequence goes on along the minus strand of VXBQ01007931.1, from coordinate 398,630 downwards.
ATATTCTAGCACTGAACTTGAAATCACTTCTAAAAAAGAAGATTAATTTTAATATTGATGGACTTAAAACCTATTGAAGTAGATGGAAAAGTCTGTTATTTCAAGAAATTTTAGAATGACATAGATAGATAGATAGATAGATAGATAGATAGATAGATAGATAGATAGATAGATAGATAGATAGATAGATAAAACTATAATGTGAAGAATAGTAACAAAGTCCTCTGAAGAAAATGTGAGTTGCTCCTACATTTGTACCTGATATTCCACTGTTAAAGTGATTTCTAGAAACAGAAGTTAAGGAGAGAAAGAGAGGGAAAGATCTGGGGAGATTATCCCTTTCTGAGACTAGTGAGAATTAGGACCTAGTCCAGTCACAGATTTAAGTACCTGGTCTTCCCATATAATTTTTTCCATTAGACTAAGCCTATGGGTCTTCCACAACAAGAGGGCTCTTACGTTTTCTTTTTTTTCCCTTTTTCTTTTTTGTTTGTGTTAGGTTTTTTGTTTTGTTGGTTTTTTTACTGGTTATCTGGGGTTATTTTTTTGCTTTAATGCCAGATGCCTTCATGATATCTGAGCTGAATTCATTGGAGTTAAGTTTTCTCCCTCAGTCATATTTTATTTCTCTTTGTTGACTAGGTCTCTATTACAAATAGCCACTCAGCTGAACAACATAGAAGAATTACCCTGGGCTTCTGGAAGCAGGAAATTATTCACTTCAGCTACTTACTTCATGTGGTATAAAGAAATACTACTATGATGTTCTGAGAAATGTCATATCTTTTGTGCAGCACTAAAAGCAGTAAAGAAAGTCCTAATCTGCCTGTCCTTGGTCCAAAGGAAGTGTGTGATTATAAAGACAGTTCTATGGCATCCCACTGTCTAGAACTCTGCTGACAAAACACTTGACATTTTCTCTGCTTCCAGGGTTTTCTGGGATTCCCTGGGCGCACAGGTTGCTTACCTTAGGGACTGAACAAAGAGTGCTGAACACCAGAGAAAGGCACTGAAAGGTCTTTTACATAGGAGTAGAAGTCTTCAGCATGGTAAGTAAGGTATCTTCATTTTCCTCATCATTTTCTTCACCCCTAATTTTTGCTAGTGAATCCAATATGAAAAAGCAGTAGGGGAATTTAATCTCATAAATTCAGAAATTAACTATTTCAGCATTTCCAAGACAAAATATTCCCCTTTTGGCTTGTCTGCTATTCATCTAACCTTTTCATCTCCTGAGGAACTTTGGTGCAGAGACAGAAGTTCTAACTTTGCCGATGTTTTTAATTATAGAGGAGCCAAGAAATCTGTGGGATTTTACTACTTACTACAAATATGTGGTACTCAGCAATCTGTTGGACACAATAAACAGAAAAGAAAGTCCTGTTGTTATGGGATACATCCTCCTGAGAGAAGATAAATCTTCATATGTGTCTGCTGGTCATTGACAGATGACCTTATCTGTCTTTCATGTCTGAGCATTCTCACAGCTCTGAGCTGCCTTTCTTGCTCCCCTTTCCTGCTAAAGCCTCCTTGCAGCAGCAGAGGCAGAACAGAATGCAAGTCTGTCTCTTACTCAACCAAGCTCAATCCACTGTATTGAAAATGTCATTTAACTGGGTTTGGCACTGTACAAGGAACAAGGAAAGAGTCATAGGCGTTTTTCCCCACTCTCCCTTACTTGCAAGGAAGTACTGACCCCTGGAAGAGGCACAGGAACTTAGGAGAACTCATCACAAAAATGATCAATCAATCTCTTTAAATACACAAGACAAATCCTCCCTACCTTATGCATGTAAGCTATCCAAATTAATTAAACAATGCCAGCTTGTAATGACTTAAGAACAATTTTTTCACACCTAGTAGTAACCTTGCCATATTTATGAACATTTTGGATTACAAATGGCAAGGAGGTCAGGTGGTTATGAAGTATGTTCAAAGTTGTCACTAGACTACGGTGCTAATCACAAGATAGCAACAGGATGAAAAGATGATGCCAGTTATAATGAAATTAATTTTTATCTTTAAAATTACTAGGGAATCTAATAAAAATAGAATAATAATTACTATCTTGGAAGAAACCGCAAAAGCATTTCAAATTTCCAAATATGAAGCCCTGCCAAAGATCAATGAAAACATATGTTAACATTCAGAAATTAATTATTGATAGTTCAATTTAACTCACTCTGTGCTGTTTACTGAAATTAAGGTCATTTAGTAATCAATAATCATGCTTATAAAACAAGGATAAAACTTAGCTATCAATAGTGCAGATCAATAAATTAGCTCATCTAATAGAACCTAATATTTTATTTCAGCACTCTATCTAAGAAATAGTGGGCACTAATTTCACTGAAGTAGCCATGAGGAATATGGATCCTTTGCACAATTTCCATCATGAAAATTAAAAACCAAGAAAATCCCAGTTATGATGGACTCCTTTATTGCGAGTTTTCAACTATGTGAGAAAACATAAATGGTTCTGTTACCTTGAATACAGATGGAGTCAATAAATAAAAATAATCTTGCCTTGCTAGCAGTACAAAGCAATTCCTTAAGCATTACTTCTTGCAAAAGCATTCTCTCAACCACAGCCAAGATTCATGCTATGATCATTTATTTAGTTGTCTTGGATTTTCTTGTTCTACTTACTTGTTTCTGTTCCTGCTCCATATGCCTTTTCTGTCACTTCTTTCTCCCAGGCACACAAATCTATGGAGCAGCACTGTCTCCTGATAGTCAACACTTCTAACAATTCATTTTCTGATATCAGAGTATCTAAGTGATCTACATGCTACGGTCATGTATCACAGTAGCAGTAGTCTGAAAAATTTCAAGTTGCATTCTTCCATCTAGTCCCAAAGACCCTTAATTACATAAGATATTCTCTTTTCTATTTACAGTACATACTCCACAGTTTCAGTGATGTTTTCAAGCACTTCTGGCATAGTAGGGTAACATTCCACAATGCAATAAATTTTCATTACTGCTCTCTAACCAATCATATATATAATAAGAGTCTCTAAAAATATGCAAATATAGTCTGTACATTTCAATTTCTAACATAATTTTTGTAATCCTTAAATTTTTCTTCAAAGTTTTAGGACTGCAGACAGATGAATAGGTTGCTAACTAGGATCAAGATTAACCTAGCTGGACAGGATATAAGGAACTACTGGATATGACAGACAACCATAAAAGAAGCTGATAAAGATTAAGGATAACTCCTTGAGAGATGGCCAGATTTAACAGTGGTTAAGAGGGATGGATAAGAGGAATGACCGAACTTCATAAATAATGGATGGGGGTACTGCAGAAATTTTGTATAATAGAATTTGCAATGCCAGGAACACATCTCAGTAATACCAGATTTAAGCATGGATTTAGCAAGACTGGGGCTAAAACATAGTTATATTTTCACAGATTTTTTTGGAAGGGAATTGACACAGAGAAAGATATGGATGAAGGCAGAAGATTGGGCCAAGAAATGGGAAAAGGGATAGTCAGGCAGGCAAGTCTTGAGACTGGTTCTTTCTGTATGTAGATGCTAGCAGCCTTGTGCTTGATCACCACCACTTAAAGCAAGACAGTAAACTCACTTTTTGTTCTCTTATACCAATCATATGCAAACTATTTCTTTTGTCAGGAGCACAGGGAAGGGAATGGGAGCACCTTTTCCTGAAATCAGGTGAGCCCTTAGGACAGGTGGATTGAGCACACTGCTATACCATGCCAGTATCACCATGCTAGTGCCCTTTCCAAACCTGGTGGCATCAGTGTCTCTAAAAACATCCTAACAAATATCTTCCATTTCTTATGCAGACAGAGGAAAGTTTCAAATGAAGAGAGCAGGCCAGTGGTAAACTACTGTAAGGCATAGTACTGTGTGGTGAGTTGTTTCTGGCTGGATGCCAGGTGCCTACCATAGCAGCTCTATCTTTCCCTCCTCAGCTGGACTTGGAAGGGAAAATGAATGGCTCATAGGTTGAGATAAGGACAGAGAGACATCACTCAGCAATTACTGTAATGAAAAAAACAGACTCAGGTTTGGGAAATCAGCTTAATTTATTGCAATCAAATCAGAGTAGTGTAATGAGAAATTAAAACTAATTCTTAAAATATCCTTCCATCACCCCTCCAATCTTCCAGGGCTCAACTTCAAATTTCTCTACCTCCTCCCATGCAGCAGCAAAGGGAAGAAGGGAATGTTGTCTGCCAACTGTTCATCACATGGTGTCTCTGCCACTCCCTCCCTCTTGGGGAACAATTCCTTATACTCTTCCCCTGCTCCAGTGTGGGGTCCCTCCCACAGGAGACAGTCCTCCACATATTCCTTCAATGATAGTCCTTCCCATGAGCTGCAGTTCTTCACAAACTGCTCCAATGTGTGTCCCAGCCACAGGGTACAGTCCCTCAGGAACACAGAATCACAGAATCATAGAATATCCTGAGTTGGAAGAGACCCATCAGGATCATTGAGTCCAGCTGCTGGTTCTGCACAGAACACCCCAAGAGTAACACCATGTTCCTAAGAATATTGTCCAAATGCTCCTTGAACTCCGTCAGTCTTGGGGCTGTAACTGCTTCACTGGAGAACATGTTCCAGTGCCCAACCACCCTCTGGGTGAAGACCTTTTTTCTAACATCAAACCTAAAACACCTCTAAATATAATATCCAACTTAAACCTTCCCAGCATGGATCGCTTTTGTGGGGTCACAAGCCCCGACAGCAAACTTGCTCGAGCATGGGCTCCTGTCTCCACAGGCCCACATATCCTGCCAGGAGCTTATTCCAGCATGAGCTTCCCATAGAGTCACAGCCTCCTTCAGGGAGCTACCAGCTCCAGTGTGGGGTTGTCCAGAGGCCACACATTGGTCTCTGCATCCCCATAGACCCCCATGGGCTGCAGGGGCACAGCTGCCTCACCATGGGCTGCACTAGGGGCTGCAGGGGAATCTCTGCTCCAGTGCCTGAAGCACCTCCTGCTCCTCCTTCTCTGCTGACCTTGGGTCTGCAGGGATGCTCCTCTCACGTATCCTCATGCCTCTCCCTAGCTGCTGTAGCTCAGATTTTCTTTTCCTCTTCTTAAACATGTTGTCTCAGAGGCACTACCACTACGTCTGATGGACTTGGCCTTGGCCAGTCTACCTTGGATCCAGCTGGCATGGGTCCTGTGGGACGAGAAGGAAGCTTCTGGCAGCTTCTCACAGAAGCCATCCCTGTAGATCCATGGCTACCAAAACCTTACCATGCAAACATGATGCAGACTGCCAGCTCTTTGGGTCTAACCAAGGTTTTCTGAGCTGAGTATCAGTTTGGAAATGTCACCTTCAAGATCTCTTTGGAGAAAACTTCATGCTGAATGAAAGATGGATGCCAAAAAACTCTTCCAGGGATTGTAACTGACTCTAATTGAAAATTAATCCTCCTTCAAACAAAACTTAACAGTTCCCATTCATCACATCTGTGCTTATAATGACATATTAATTTATCATAGATAAATCTTCCCCATTAAAGACTCTTGATTGATGTTTAAATGAATGTTTTCTATAGCACATTTTGTAGATTTTAAGGAATTTATTTCAATTTTTGTGAAATCATCATGTAAGAGACGGAAAGCAGAAGGATATTGATGATGAGTCACAGTCTTCCTAGTTATTTAAGACTGTGTGTGAAAAAAATCTTAATTGCAGCAAATGCCAGAGTATCATGGAAGCCTGATTCATGCTTGGAATGGAAATTTAAAATCAAGGTGCTGGAGCAGAAACCACCATAACAAAATGTCTGAAATGTCAACATTCAAAATTATTTTCAGATAAAAAACATACACTAGTAATATGATAACAATCTAAATAACTAATTTCCATTACCATTTCATTTGCTTTATCTCAAAATTTGCAACAAACACAGTTATGAACTCATTCCAGCGATGTTTTATTAAGAGTTACATACAGCCAGCAGGAATCACAGAGTTTTAACTATTCATACATTATAGGATGGGCATTCACCATGCCTCTCTTTGCTTGTTTCACTGAACCTTTTTGTGTTGAAATATTCCTGTCAAATCTGAGGAAAATGGTAACTATAAGAAGGTCTTCGCACAAAATGAGTCTTGTTTATTGTTTAGTAAAGCAGAGTAAATTGAGAGTAATGTCTTTCTCTGTGAGAGAGTTTGAGTGCTGTTGACAGGAGGACTGCAAAACAAGCGTGGCAAAAAATGAGTTGTGTTCACAAAAGGTTTTGCATCACACAAATTTAGTATTTAGTTGTCCTATATTCATACCCTGGCTGACAAGCTTCAAAGGTTAGATTACTCCCACAAATGAGCAAAAAATAATGGTTTTCCAGAGATTCCTTTATGACGGTACTTTTAGAAAACTGTGGAGAAGGAAAAGAAAGTTAGTTTGGTCAATTTTCTGACTGAAATGCTTCTGATAAATGCCTCGCCATGAACCAGTCTCCCTACAAGGTGTTCAAACCCTTTTTGTAGGCTCACAACTATGCTCCTTGCTAGAGCATAGTCCCCTCCTCTTTTCACTTGAATGGTCTGTGTACGAAAACACCTTGTGATTCATGGCCCAATATGGAGTCTCTGTCCTGTTTTCCCACATTCCATTTCTAATTTTCCAGTAGAACTGAATGCAAAACCTTCTCTCACAATAATGTGACTTAAGCCTTGATCCCATTAAAATCTGTGGACTGCTGACCCGCAGCCGAAATAGCTAAAACTGGTGCTCTTTCACTGAATCAATGGAATTTATTCCACCTATGGATTTTCTCTATCTATGAGGTGCTAAACACTACAAATATCTAGATCTATCTTTTCAGCCTCAAAGGAGCTACTCCAAACCTTCTGGCCAAATCCTAAAAGGCTTCTGCTTATAACTTAAAGGTAAATGTGTGAGAGAAGAAACACCTTAAAAATGAAAGTTTTAACATACAGATTGTTTTAAGGCTGCGTGATATTGATCTATATTCTCCAGAAGAAAACCGAAGCATGCATACTCAAGGTGAGACTTATCTACAGTGAATTACTATGATCTTTAAAACAAAGAAAAGAGAAACATGCTGCTTAATTTTCAATAGCAAGGTGTTTAGCCAGGAAATAAAACTTAAGAAAGATATCGTCAAGGTAACTTAATAAAGGAAATTTATTGCTCTAAGGCAATTCAGAACACTTGTCCACCTAATAAAGATATTCCAAATTGCGAGACAAATATTCATTAAAGTCAAAATAATTTTCAGACAATCAATATCAATGAAGAAATAAATACACAGAAAATAATATTGAGAACATGGACAGGCCAAGGAAAATATTAACAAGGTGCATAACCCAACTAGCAATGTATTTTGCATTGTGTTATGGGTTTGTAGTATTCATTTTTTGTATTTGTGCTTAAAGCTGGGGAAGGGGGACAGGGGAAAAAAGAGGAATGAGGATCAGAAATATGGAAAGTAAAATAATTGGGCATTTAACTAACAATGAAGAGCACTGAATAAGGTATGGCACAGCCTCCACCTATTAGAAAAGCTACTGCATAGGGGCAGGAATGATTTGTTCTTCATATCCAGGGAGGATAAGAGAAAAATCAATGGGTTTAAACTGCAATGAGGAAGACTGGATAGATATATGAAGAAACATTATGAATGTGAGGACAGTGAAGTACAGCATCAGACTGCCATGAGTAGCTATGCAGTCTACATCGGTGGAGCTCTCTAAGGTCCCTTGCAGATCTGCAAGGAATGACACAGACACTGCAGATCTTGATTTGGGACACAGTGACAGAGTAGATGACCTCACTACTTGGGATCTGAGCGGGTCTGTGAGATACCTAGTACAGCAACAACTAAACTTGTAACGTTTAGAAATGTCCAGGGTATGTCACATTGAAAAAGGACACTTCTCAGGTTTACCAGCAAGTTGCATTTTCTGACTTATATGTTAATAACCACCAGGAATACATTTGACAAACAGAAACAGCAAAAGGTCTAATGTTCCCAATTCCCACTGTGGTTGGCAACAATAGTCCTGTTGATCTCAAGGTAAAAAAAGATTAGCAACAAGAAAAGAGTTATACACCATGGACTCAAAGCTGTAAATTATTAATTTAAAATGTTTCCAGTGCCTCCTGAAACACACTCTGAAAATATACCAAACCTTATTATTTTCCTTGTGACAGCCTACAAGAATGAATTCTCTGAGTCCAGTGCTAGAGCTTTAGTGAATATAATATATAAAACTCCACTTGAGGGAAAATCCTTATCTTACTCACATATTTCAGAAATGCCACTGAAAATCTAAGACAGATAGCTAGAACACCCAGTTGAAGGAGTAATATTTTCCTGTCATCTGATCTCTGTTCCCAGTTCCCACTTTATCTGTATTATTTGCCCTGTGTTTACAAACTTCAATCTCTCTTTGAACCATAATCCTCTCTAGCCCACTGGGTTCTCGCCCTTATGTGTAAATGCTACTGTCAAAGTGGTCATGTGTAGCAAAATAGAAGGTTTATGGAAGAATCTCACTTTTGAAATGAAGACTGAGAAGTATGCACTGAGACTGTTTTAAACAGGCAAAACAAAGCAGAGGAAGAAATCAGTAAATGACGGTGAGCTGGATTTTTGTCATGTGGCACACTTCACTTTGGTGGAGAGATTGAAGTCCCTAGAGCCATTTGCAGTTCTGCACTGAGACTAATATCAGAAGAGACTCTGCCCTTTGCAAAAGTCATCTGGGAACAAAGTGCACTGGGGCAACCTGTGTGCTGCAGTCTGGGAGAGGGATAACCAGCCCATGGACCACAGCAAGCACGAGCTGGACTAGAGAACACCTTTGTCTCTTCTTGGTTGTGTAATCTGATTGATAAGCCAGCCAAATGGGTGCTAGAAAATGGGGAAGGACAGACTCCAATGCAGACGGAAAGGATTTATTAAAATCAGCTAAAACTGTGTAAATTATATTGATCTGAGCCCCAGATTTTTATAAGAAAGGGTAAATACATAGAAATTGGCCCGTCCTTGCCATCAGTTAAAAGCAGAAGTAAATCTATCACCTGCTTTAATCACCTAAATTTTCCACAGAGCATGTAATTCACTGTTATACTGTTCCAGGTTTATTTATGTTAGTTTATCTAAAGCACGTTTACTAGACAAGTATGCAGTTTCATTTGAAGATGAAAGAAACAAAGAAATCCATCACTTGCAGTTTTCTGTCCTCTCCACCCCTGCAAATGCTTGATTATGCCATAGTTAAAAATCTATGTCATATTTCTCATTTGAATTGTTCTAGTTCTATCTTCCAATGGTTTTCATTTTTGCAATATCTTTTTTCCAAAAGATTGAAGAGCCAATTAATATTTGCTATTTTCCTCCGCTGAAGATCTTTATACACCTTAATTAAGTCACTGTTCAATCTACTTTTGATAAGTTATGCATATTGATTTCTCACTGGAAAGCATTTCTTGTCTCATCAAAAGATTTTGCAACTCTCTCTTCAATCAGATTTTCCTTGTGAAAAAATGGCAAGTACAGTGAAAACCAGCAAGAAGAAATTCCAGTTCTGAAACCTCATGACAAAGTTTCCTCAAGGTTCTTCATTCACCGTCTTGGATCTTTAGTCAACTATTTTCCATTTTCCATTTATTTCCAGCTAAGTTGGCTCAAACAGTGCTCTGAAACATCATTTAAAATGCTGATGATTAATATTAATCAATGACCAGGATGGTATGTGGCAATGTATTACTTACAGCTCTAACTTCACAAGTGTTTGATCTGCTATTAGAGAGCTAATGTTTAATATCATCACTGACAATTCTGCATGAGTTTGGCTACTGAGCTGTTTTGTGGTGAGAGATGAGACAAGTTCTTTTTTCTCCTCCTCTTCCTTCTCTATAAGTCCTCTGAGTTAATTAAGGAAATTTGTTCCAAAACCTGCTTGACAATGTCATAGGATTGCCAATTTTAATTCTTGGATGATTAAAAGGGATATTTAAGCTATTTCACTGTGGATACCTTATTCAACCTGTTTAGATTCCTAATGAATGTGATTCAGTGCAGGAACTGAATCACATAGCTGATATTTAGCTGATATCACATAGCAGCTAGGGTATTTCCTAGCTGTAAACTAGGAAATATTCTAAGTGTTATTTAAAATGCCTACTCTTTTTCTGCTCACACTATGATTCATGGAAAGCAGCAAATAGGAGCAGAGTGTCAAAAAGGAATGACCTATGTTTAGGCAGCTTCCCAAAAAAAAAAAGTTGTCACATCTTACAAACTTTCTATAATTAGGAAATTTGAAGAGCCTCTTTTACACTCATCAAGATAATTTTTCAAGGAACATTTTAGGTACAACTCTGAACTTCAGTTTACCCTTTGTGATTCAATCTGATGAAAAATGGTAGACAGAATGGAACTATTTAGTATTAGATGAAAAAAAGCTGCGTTATGATAGTAAACTATGTTGCTGGGAAGCAAAAAGGCCTGCTTGTCAACTCTACAAGATTAGAGGCCTCTGGACACTGAAATTACATCAATGGAGAAAACTTGCACAGGTAAATTGAAAGTTTGCATTAAAAAACCCACCTTAACACAAGGAACAGCCAGTAAAATACTCTCCTCTAGGGGACATGGTCCATGGACAAGGAGCCAAGGACATCCCAGACCAACTCTGCACTTGTTCATTGTGTCAAGTAGGGTCCTGTTGGTGCCACAGTGCTAGAACTAGTCAGCTGTTGCTGGCCCCAGAAAGGAAGAGATGAAGCTAAACAGGCTGACGGAAGCTAGAAGGCTGCAAGGCCCCACTGTCTAGAAACCAGAATTATACCAGACCACTGCTCATATATGCGGGCATTGCATTTATTCTTCGAGAACCTTTCATTCTTCCAAGAAATATGTAATATCTGATCACTTCATAAATGCTGAGAATCACATTGCAGCAAGTAAACATCCTTTCAATCAGTAGAAACAAGTAATAAAATGCTTGAGGAGTCTTATTATAACAGTGTCAGAACAGGAACAATTTTGACTGTGGCACAGATGACACGGGTTAAAACTGAATGTCTGTATGTCATATATCTGATATTACAGTAACTCAAAGAATCCCTCAAGCATAATCAGAATAGATCTCTTGTCATTCAGATGACTACTAAAAAGATATTCTGGAAGCATTAAAGTGAAACTGCAAATTTAGCTACAAAATAATGCTGACTGACTTATTAAGTAAAAGTTTGCATCCACATTTTTTCAAAGAGCTGAAATTAAACAGCAAATTTCTTTGTAATAAGTTTTCATGCCTATATTTCATAAAAAAAAAAAAAACTATGGAAGTACTAAGAAAACTAATAATCTTAACTGAAACACACAGTGTGTCCTTCAGCACTGAGCTGTTAGCTCATCTTAAGCATGTACTTGAAATAAAACCTTTAAATACTGCCCTAAATCAATGTGCTCTTTTAAATGGAGTCTTCCAAAAACCACTAAAAGATGGATTGTGGTCAATAAACTTGGGACACTTTTTTACCCATTTCCATGTATGTTTGTATGTATTCCTCAGTGAGTTATTACTTTGTTCATTTTGTTATTGTTTTTTAGGTGTAGTGTAGGACTGGGAAGAATTCTCCCAGGACATATCTGCAGACCTATGCTCATACAAACAGACACACCATATATTGATCCACGCTATTAAAAAACAGCTTTCTTACTGGAAGACTATTCCAGAATACCTACCTTCCTTCAGACAAAATTTCCAGTACACATACACAAAGAATATTCAAATTGTATGATATTGATTACCTTTCGTTTCAGGGATTCAGTTTGGTCTCCTGTATCCCATGAAATTTCTCATCAAGTTGGTAAATGAATACTGTGGGTGCCTCCTCATACATCATTAGAAACCTTTTCAGTAGCTCAAGGCAATAATTTAAAAGAAACTCAGGAAGAAAATCATTTATTTCTCAAGCATGATGTCCAAAATTGGGAGATACACAACATACATACATTTTGTTTTAAAACACATGATTGCTGTAAAAAAAATATGTAAGAGTCAGTCATTTCAATTTTAATCAGGATTATGTAAAGCATAATTCTCAACCCAGAGGTTCAGCTATCCATGATCAAGCACTAGTTTCATGTGACTGTGTGATCTTGACTCAGTTTTACCACGGAAATTGTGACAAGGTATGACAAGAGCACATGAGCTAAATCCATGCAATATAAAGAAAGCAAAAATACAGATAGAAATGTAATAGTTGAGATTCTATCAGTTAACACCTTGATTTCCCTATGAGAGGAAGAGGCTGAGAAGTGGGTAGGAAGGTGGCTAGAGATTCTCTAGGATGGTAGCTTCAAAACATCAAGGATCAGACCCTTCCATGGACTAACAAACACAGACTTTTCCTGCCTGATTTACAGTGAGTGCACCGCTGTCTCTCCAGGCATGTGAGTGTAAACTGGTCCTTCCGGCCTGCTGGACCTGGCTCTCTCTTTGAATTAACCAGTAAGTTAAAAATCAGCATGCCTTCTGAATCCATCCTCCTGGAGATTCTCAGTGCATTCAACAAATGTCACCCGATTTACATGACCCAGAAAGGAAGAATTACCAAGAGGTTCACTGCTGCAACTGGTCCAAGCTTTGCTGGTCAGCACCACAGGCTAGCCACAGCTTGCCTTTATCCCACCTACCTTCTACCGAGTAGAAAGCATCTCTTCAATTCTTGAGGTTTGAATACTAAATTCTCCATGTCCATAGTAGTGATGATATTATGTAACAACAGATGGGAAGAACTGAAGCCTATTTCTTTCCCTTTTGAAGCAAATAGGCAAATATTTAGGTAAGAAGTGAGATTCAGGCAGGAACCCAAATTTCTCCTTTACTTCACCACTTTTTTTCTGCAGACCATTTGTCTCTTTACAGCTTCCATACATCCACTCAACATTAGTACTTCACGAGCAGAGAACAACATGTGATACCTGAAGTTCTGAGTTTGCCCATTTTTTTTTTCCTAATGCCTTGAACAATTTCTAATTGTGTTCTGTCAGCATTCTCCTAAAAGAGATAGAACAGGGTTTTAATTCAAAACGTGATCCTATTGAACACATCACAGTAGATGACCACAGACATTATTGGCAAAAAATTTATTTGTTAGAGCTTAATCTCTGATTAACAGCTTTCCCTGGCTCAATTTAGCATTCATGTGGGGTCATTCTGCTGAGATCAAAAGTGCATTTAAAGCTCTTTCTCATTCTTTTCTGAGCAAAACATGACCTAGATACCAAGCCTATTGCAGCCTAATAGAAATAGCTTAACAATCACCAAACTCATTTAACTTTGCACATTTTCTGTGTATGTTTTCAGCTTTTGATACCTATTTACAAGGCTCAAGATGGGATGTTGCATGCAAAACTCAGGTATTTACAAAAAGTTGATAATATAAATTTATTGAATTTGCACTTTTTGGCCTTAGAGAAAGATACTGTACAATCCCTATGCTCCATTTTACTCAAGGGTCATAAAGAATTACCATGAATCAAATTTTGCAGGATACTTTTGATATAGGGATATATTATATGCCCCATTTTATGGATGTGCAAATAGTCATAGGAAAGTAATACGATTTCTCAAGTGCCACAGTGCCAGGTAGGATTTCTCTCATCTAATATTTTCTGCCTGTGGGTCAAGTCTAGTCAGATTGTCTCAGTGACCTTTAATGCTAAAAGGAAGACACATTTGCCCAGAGAATGATGCGTCTCACCTCTCTTCCACCTTACTTTATTCCATCTTTCTACCTTAAACATTTCTCTAAGGCTGACACAGATCACCTTATGGATGAAGCCACTCCTTTCCATTTGCTACAGAGGGAACTTTGATGACTACCTCAGGCCTGATGGCTTTTAGACAGATAAGGTTAGACAGCTATATTATTAGTATAAGGTGATATGGAGACCATTTTTAGTGATAAATAGAAGCTGGACTCATCAGTTTCCTTCCTTGTCTTGATTTCCAAGATCTGGATTGAATATATTACAACCCTGTGGCATTTACTACCTTTTGAACTGTATTATCTTCCTTGTTTATGCAAAGACTGTTACTAATGGCAACAGCAAAACCCAACCAAATACCCATTCCTGCAAATTATGATAGTATTTCTTCAGAAAAATTGAAGTTATGCTGATTTATACTTCTTGAGTATATTGTCCTTTTAGAATAATGATCAACTAACAAGAGAGTCAATACAAACAATTTTTTTGAGTAAAGCTTCTTGAGTACTATGGCCCCTTAATTGTTAAGCTCCCTGGGCTTGAGGCAGTTATGCATGTGTAAACAAGACTGAAAATAGACCACAAAAACTTTCAGGATCTCTCTATCTATTTTAGTTTGGGGTTGGGTCTGGATTTGTTGTTGTTGTTGTTGGTTTTATTGAGTAGTAATATTGAAAGTAAGGAGCAGAAATAATAATAAAAGTTTTGGGGAAAAAAACAACATTGGATTTTAAATGGTGCCATTTTCTCATTTAGGCATCAGAACCTGACACAGTATAATTAAAGACAGAGACACATTCATGTTTGATTCTCGGTGCCTAATTCTGCTTCAAGAGACAGATCACTAAGGAAATTATTCAGAATTATTTGCAGTGAATGCAGACATTAATCAGAGATTAAATTCTCAAAAAGGGATGAAGTCTTATAGGGGTAAAAAAACTCCAAACATAGTCACACAATTGCTGAAATTGAAGAGAAAGTTATTTCTGTGGCTTAGGAGTGGATCCTTCTACTGTAACACTGTGGTACTCAAGAAAATGAGGTATAAATGATGGCAGTGCTCCTGCAGTTAACAGAAGCAAGTCATGAATGATTTTTCTCTGTTAGAAATAAGCTGGAACTTAAAAGTTACTTGAGTGGTTTGACCTCTCTGACACTGTGACCCAGAGAAATGAGAATAATTTTGGAAAACTTCCAGCTATTCTTTAGCTTTGGGAAGATTCAGTAATTGCTTAGATAGTTAGAAATAAACACAAACCAAGCTTTACTAAGTGCCCACTGCTCATTTTGTACTTGCAACACCCCCAAAAGGCTGGTGGCAAACTGCCTCTGTCCTGGGGCAAGGTAGAAAAAAGAATAAATGGCACATGGCTAATACTGGCATCTCTTTTAGTTGATTCTGGCTCTAGAGTAAAGCCATACTGGCATTTCTAAATGGCAATCAAGTGATTAACTCTACCGTGACTGTTACTTTCAGAGAATA
Organism: Phainopepla nitens; assembly: GCA_013400175.1. Taxonomy (NCBI): domain Eukaryota; kingdom Metazoa; phylum Chordata; class Aves; order Passeriformes; family Bombycillidae; genus Phainopepla; species Phainopepla nitens. The sequence goes on along the minus strand of VXBQ01007931.1, from coordinate 383,391 downwards.
GTAATGGCGATAGCTTCAGTCAAGGCGCTGTAGTCTCTGTAGTCTCTCTGATTTTCTCTGCAAATGTAACTGAGAGAAAAATATCAGATTCTTTTTTCATGATTTTCATTAAATATTTCTTCAATAAAAAGGAGAAAATCATGAGAGACCTGTTTGGCAAAGTGCTAGTAGCAGTAGAAGTACTTTTTTCTGATACATAAAATGAATACTTTTCAGCAGCCTTTCAAAGTATAAAGATGGATTTTTCTTACTGACATGTACTTTAGTGTCAAGGCCTCTATCATAATCTCAAGGTCAGTTTCTCCCATTTATGAGTCCTTTTCCATTTTCCCCTCAGAACTAGACAAGCTATTTGTTTTACCAGGTGGATAGATGAGGGGAGAGGCATGTTTTCTTCCATGGCCAGAGACTCTACTACCTTTCCTCCCTTACTCTGCCTGCCGTGAGGTGACAGACACGGTTAGGGCACAGACTGTGCATCCTGTGACTAATTTATACCAGTATCATAATGCTTTGTAGCAACATTTGGTGAAGTTCCAAGGAAAGAATATGCAGCCAAATTTTATACTACAAACTTAGTCTAAAAACAAGAAGAGGAATGGCTCTATTTTCCCCCACACTTTCTTAGGTAATACTGTCCAAGTTGTTAACCAGATATATACACAAGGGGTATTTAAGCATGAACATGTTACATCCTTCAGAAGATTAAAATTAATAAAAATAAGCCAATTTTTGATTACCTTTTCTCCGCTGTTCCCTTGTGAGCATTCTGTCATGAAGTGTGTCAGTATGGTAAGAACATCAAGTACAGACAAATCTGGAGCCTTCTCCTCCTCAAGACAGAAAGTGTGATAGAAATGATTCTGTCTCAAATTTATCTGCTCTGTCTCATATTAGATGAAGAGCTCAGTGGTAACACAATAAGAATGGCAAAACATGCTCCACATTTAGGCTCACATTGTAATAGAGAAATGAAATATCTGTAGATATCTGCTTTTGTGGAAGTGATTTTCTGTAAGTCTATTAAATTAAACTTTTAGATTGGCTATCATGAAAAATTTCTTCTTTGAGAGGGCTTTGAAGCACTGGAAGCAGTTGCCCAGGGAAGTGGTTGTGTCACCATGGCTGGAGGTATTTTAAAAATGTATCTATGCAGTGCTTGATGATATGATTTAGTGATGGAGTTGATAGTGTTAGGGTACCAATTGGACTTGATGATCTTACAGTTTCTTTCCAGTCTAAGTGATTCTATGATTTGACATCAAACAGTGTCATCCAGCATCCATAAACCCTTTGCCCACTTGCAACAGCCACTACCAACAATAAAATATGTTCTCTTTATCATTACCTTCCAAAGTACTTGTAGATATGCTCATGTGTGCATTTGAGTGTACCACCTTTAGACCAGAAATCTTAACTTTAGTTATGTATTTTTTGTCATGGTTTAACCCCAGCTAATTCCATACAGCCCCTCCCACTCCTCCCCACAGTGGTGTGGGAATGGGATCAGAGTGCTAAAAGTAAAAAAAATCATAGGCTTACAAAAAGATAGCCTAATAGGTAAAGCAAAAGCCACATGCACAAACAAGGAAAAAGAAGGAATTCATTCACTACTTCCCATAGGGAGGCAGGTGTTCAGCCATCCCCACAACAGCAGGGCATCATGTGTAATGGCGACTTGGGCAGGCACACCATCACTCCAAATGAACTGTGAGCATCCCCTCTTCTTCCCCAAATTTATATGCTCAGGGTGATGACATATGATCTGGGATATTCCTGTGGTCAGCTGAGGTCAGCTGTTCTGGCTGTGCCCCCCATTGTATGATAACATCTCACATGTAAAACGCTGTCTTTGACCCAAAGAAAATATCACAGGAGGTGGAGGGCATAAAAATGATAGCAATAGTCAGGAAGGGACTATATCCACAGAAAAAAAAATCTTGACTCTCCATTTATCATCCTAACCCAACTTCTCAGCTTGAAATTGCCATTAATTGATTTTATGAATTTTTTTATGAAAAAGTGAAATTATATGTAGATTTTCAAACATCCAATTGTACTGACATAAATAGAGAGATAGGTTTCAAATTTGTGTATGGAGAATGAAGGACTCACACGCTCTTTTTAAATATATGAGCTCTACTTAGTACTCCCTTCCTATTCTTAGGCATTTGAATGTGAATTGCCTTTAGTACAAAAAAACCCCCAAAACCACCAAGAAAACCAAAGAACAAAAAACCCAAAAGACTCGATCATAATATCTTTGTTTATATCAGTAACTATTCAGTGAATGTGGAATACATGCAATTATGTGTACAAAACTATGTGATGATATAAGGAATATATGTTCTGTAGATGAGTAAACAGACTTGATTAACTGCTTCATTAGAGCTCAAGAAAACACATTTACACCTGAATGAGGAAGTTCCATTTTACTACAAAAACATTTTGGGTTCAGATATATAAAATCTATCTCAGAAAATAAATCATGCGAATATAACTTTTTGGTTGGGTTGTTTCGAGCTTGTTGCCTTCCTATCACATAATAGGCAATAACTCAGTTGATGTGAAAAGAACCTCTTTGCCAAAATATTTGTAAAATAATTTGAAGACTTGCAATAGCAACACTTTTTAAAGGTATTGTTTGGTTGATACTCTACATGTAGATTGAAGAACATGTATATTCTTCATATTTCAATCAAAACTTGGGAGTACACATCTAATCTTTACTTAGCTTAAACTGTATCTAACTCCTTACAATAACTTTTGCTAAAGTGATCCAAAAAAATATGTTTTGCAAGCATTGCTTTTATTCTGATTTTTTTTTAATCTGTTGTGAAAATCTAAATTAAAACAATTTTGTGCCTTTGTATTATACTATTTTAATGCAATAAAGAGAGGATTCACTAATTAGACCAGTGAGATTCACTGCAAATGCTGCTAGGACTTTTTGTATTCTTATAAGTCTCTGAAAACAGTACCAAACACATACCAGGAACTGAATCCTAAAAAAAGATGGCCAGAGAGACAGTAAATCCAATAGTAAAAGCCCAGGATTAACTAGTTTCCATTTTGCAGAACTTGTACAGGCTGTACTTATATCATTCTAATTTCTTAAAAAAATATTCTTTAGAATCAAGTCAGACACCTTAGAGAAATGTGTACAGAATAAATGAATTGTACTTGCTTTATCTACCAAGACTACTTCTCCAAAGATTTTTTTTTCTAAGTTTTTCCAGATTAATTATATTGGTTCTTTAGCTTTTAATACTTATGAGATTTATCACAGTGTTTCTGTGAACTAACATTAGGATGGTGAATCTGTAACTGGGAAAAATTGACCAATTTAGCCTTTTTAAAACAAATTGGGAAGCATTTACTTCTGTCAGAACATGGGAGCTTTTACAGCATTTCAAGGCTTATTGAAAAATGGACATCAACAGCCCAGTGAGATTCTTAGTCATATCCCCTAAAATATTTGTCATAAATTACAATTGCTTTCATGATCTCTCCATGTGATGTTATTCAGATTCATGTTTGTTCTCCAAATAGAACCAATAAATTTATTGAATATCCAGTCATTTACTGATAATTCTACATAAAATATCAAGATAAAGACCCATAGTTCTTTTTCTATAATTATACCTTGTTCTACTGGGATTTATATGAAAGTATCTCCTCATGTTATTACTGTTTCTAGTAGACATAAGTTAGTCCTGTATCACATGGATTTCCATATACATTTTTTTTATCATCTCATATAAGAAATATTTAATAACTTTTTGTTGTTTTGTGGCATGTAACTGCTCTCTTTTACATAATTTCTAACCAGTGTGACCTTTCTCTGGAGTGACTGTAGCTTTTCTGGTACGCACTAAAGCATTCTTAAATAACTCCTCGTTACCCCTCATATTTTTCATTATTTATTTCTTTCTCCCAACTTTTGATTTCTGCCTACTCTTGTATTTGGCCTGCAATTTTTATAGCTACTTGAAAAGCATGTTGTCTATAACAATTTCTGGAGAAAGACAATGAACTAATATAATTTGTCAGTAAATGCTTAGAATATATGTGAAGAGTTGTAAGTATGTTACAGTAGAAGGCTTCAATAACATAAAGCCAAAGATTTTTTTTCTGTCTTTCTTTTCAAACTTTGCAATTCCTGTACAATTATATTGAAAAAAATGATAAAGATAACAAAAGTAAATGTATTTGATAGGCTTTCCTGAGTGCCTGTGAATACCTCGTCTGTGTTTTTAGCCGTAATCATAGCATGGTTTTTGTACAACTGTTAGTGTTAAGAATGTCTGTCTTGCTGCAACTCTTCATAAATAATCATATGCCTGTACCGCATCCTGCTGCAGCAGGGAAACAGGAAAAATGTTCCTGTATAATCACTTAAAAGTATAGTTGAATACATTAGTAGGAACCGAACAGATCTTTCAAAACTTCAGTCAGTATTGAACCTTGAATAAAGAAAAGATATCCAAGTATTTTCTCAGACCTCATATCTCTCTGGAATATTTTATAAATGAAAACACAAAATATAAAATAAGCTTATCTGTAAAAGGTCTGTTTCCTTCTTTTGTGCTTCCTGGACAAAAGGAGGTTGAGGTCCGGGTTCAGCATCTTATCAGTTAAAATGTGTTTTTTTACTTCATACAGAACAATATTGAGTGTGCCAAATCTGTTTCAAATGCACAGGTTTAAAAGTAACGGAATCAACAGCATAACTACATTCACGATCTAATCCTTATTCTTGCAGTCAACACTACTATTTTGCTTTTGCCCTTGGCCTCTTAATCCATTCCACTAATTAGTTTTTTTACCCTCTAAACCCCTATAGTCTGGGCCTGCTGTGTGCATGCTCTGGCCTTTAATCACCAAACCCTCAGTTTTCCACACAGATGTTTACTACTATCTCTGCCTTTTATCTTGGCTTATATGTTGACTTTTCATCAGTGGATTTATCCTATTAATCTTTTTCTCTTCTTTTAAAGAAAGGCCTGCATGGTTTCCCCCTTTTTTAAGCAATGCATATGATGACACAATGGCGTATGAAAGGTGTTGAATTCTAAGTCAGATGATCCAAAGCCTTTTGGTATCTATTGAGGTTCAAGAAATAGCTTTAGTAAAAATACAGAGTAGATAGCTAATGACTCAAGCTGGGGATAAAATTCTGCATTAGGTTCTCTGAAATGACATTTCCTCAGAAAGAATTATTGTTTGGAAAACTAGCCAATAGCACAAATCGAGGAATATTGCACTTCTCTACAAGACAACTCAGTATTTTGTACAAATTCTGTCTTACAGCCAGCCATGCCTACGGGCTACACAGAATTTAGTTTATTTATGCCAACGTCTCTACTATCCTTGGAGCTCAGCTGTGATGGGGTTCACACAGCTATGGGGTGTGAGAGACATGTTCTCTTTGTTTTTATAGGTTTTATTCCTACCATTTTTCTTATCATGTGAAATACCAGATTGTAAATTCTTTGAGCCGTACTAATATCTTTTTTGTTTTCACTGTGAAGCTTGTTGGAGAGATCAGTGCTAGAGAAGTTGTTAAGGTTTGTTTAACATTCTCTCATGGCACTTTAGCTAGACACAACCCTCTTTCAGAACAGACTTTGCTCAGCTGAATCACATCTACCCCATGGACTAAATCACAGACTGTTTGCCCTGCCTTGTCTCAGAGACAGCAAAAACACTACAATGACTACAAAATGCCATAAAGGCAGAAAAAAGGTGGAATATAAATAGATCAGTTTCCTTACACTTTGTCACCTCCTTTTGGGGCAGGAAGGCTTTGTAATCTTTTATCAATCAACTAGTAGTGCCTTGACAGTGGTATTAAACAAAACATGGGGAGGAAAGAAGGCCTGCAGGTTACATTATTTGGCAGAGTATTATAAAAATTAAAATAATAAAAGAAAATAATGACAATTAAAAGCCCCAGTTTCACTTCTGGATATTATTTATTTCTCATTTGGTACTTCTGGATCATTATCCTCCATCAATTCCACCAATATATATATTTCAAACATGCTGTGAATCCTAAATAAGCTTAATAGCTCTGTACCTGGCCTTCCATTAATGATTAATAATGATCTGATGAACTCATCTCTAATTTATGGTGAACAGGTTAACTAATCTGTTTATTTAATAAAACACAGTTTTACAGAGTCACACTCATGAATCCCCACGTGTACTGTTGCCTGGAATCAGTCCTATGTAGAGGCAGGATTTAGCATTTCTCCTCACTTCAGATATCTTGGGCCAACTTTACTTAGTAAATGGCTCATCAAGTGGAGGGCCATTCTTTTCAGCTCGATATCTGCTAAAGGATTTAATGAAATTCCCTTTGGAAATAGCTAATTCTTCTTGAATAAATATAGAAAATTATCTCGGTATACATAAATGACTTTTAAATAACTAAGAGTATTTGGACTGAAATCTAGAGTTGCTCTGCATTTTTGGTTTCATTACACTTTCCTGGTATGTATCGTACATTGTATTCACTATAACTTATTTAAATTGTTTTTGCTGTTGTACCCTCTACCACATGCCATGAACTTAAGTCATCAATTAACAAAGTTCAAATTATTCAGGAGGATGAATTTAATTTAAGATAGTAAATGATCTTTCCATATCCAGGCCCAAATCCCATTTTTCAGCTCTCATTGAAGGTTGGCTCTGCTTGTAGTTGACTAGACACCAAATGTAATTGAGCCCATCCAGCCGGCAGATCCCATGGAGACAGACAAGGAAGTCTTTTTCTAATGAAGATAAATCCAGTGTCAGGCAGGACTCTACTAGCACAGAAGTGATGCTCTGATTGACTCAGTTGTAAGGATGTAGGATTTATAGGAAGTGGATAGAGATGAATTTACTTTTAGTTGAAAAAGATTGGCAGATTTACTACAAGTTATGATCCTATTTGAGGAAAGCAAAACCTAAGGATTGGCCTTTCTAAAGGACAGGGTCACAGCTGTGTGATCTGTGAAAATCACTTGAAGAATTACTCAGGCTTCAAAGCCTTCACTCTGACTGAGATGTGAAAATAGACTTAAATTTAAATCAGACTAAGCTAATTAAGAGTATGCTATTATTTCACTTCTTATTTTTCCTAGTACATCACTTAATAAAGTTTGAATTTCTGTAAGTAAAATCACTTTCAGTTTTACTTCAATGTCTTTTTTTTTTTTTCACTTTTCATAATGATTTGAGGAGGGATGTCAAAAAATAAGTATCCCAAGAGCATGGCAAGACCTTTTAAGGCTCATCTATTGCCAAGCAATGACACCTCACAAATAAGACAAAGTCCTCAAGGGTTTGCAGAGTGCTCTCTTGCTGAGCTGCAAGAGCACTCTCATAGCCTCTTATTGCCAGAATGCATTTGACAGACAACAGACAATAAAGCGAGAGTCTCAGACCCACTGGCACTCTCAGGATTCATCCTAGGAAAAAGTGACAAACCTGATTTTAGGCTCAGCACTTCACTGTCCAGCTTGCAGGAAATTTGTCAAAGAGGCATTGTAAACCCAGAGCTGTAAGTGGTATCTCTACTGAGACAGAAGAGGAACCAAAATAAATCTAAGCTTATGGAAAAGGAATGTCTGCAAGGTAAGATTTTTTAGAAAAACCATCCAGACAGGTGCTCACACTAAACTCTTTCTTCCCTTTCTGACCATTCACCTTGTATCTGATATGCTTGGAAGGTGCAGGGAAGGTTAAGATTGGATATTACAAAAAACTTTCTTCACCGAAAAGGTTGTCAAACACTGGAACAGGCTACCCAGAGAAGTGGTGGAGTCACCATCCCTGGAAGTATTTAAAAGATATGTAGGTGTGGCAGCTGGGGACATGGTGGGCTTGGCATAGATGGGTTAACAGTTGGATTCAATGATCTGAAAGTTGTTCTCCAACATGAATTGTCCTGTGAGTCTATGAAGCAAGAGAACTCTCTTCCTCATCCCAAAGGTCAAGTTCGACCTAGACTTAATAAGTATAACATTTCCCTGACAGAAAATAATAAGATTTTAAAAAGCAATTTCCTGTTTTTCATTAAATAATTTTAAGTTCTGTATAAAAATATATTTTTATGTAGTGAAAGTCTCAACCTGAAAATTCATCTCTTACATAATATTCTACAGGATCAGTTTTGGTTTAAAGTACCTTGCTAACCGAGAAGACCATAAATTTATTGACAATGTGGGACTGCAGAATAGTGGATGTGATTTAAATTGTAAAAAATTGCTGATTAATGCTTCTTGTCAAACTATTTAGCAATCCTGTGAAGATCTACTGTTGTAATTAGACAGGAACCAAAACTTATATTAGCCTTATAAACTGTACTATTTTGAGCAATCCTTTTAAAATTCTGTAATCAACAGATTCCAGAAGTTTATTGTCAAAGAATAAAGGTGTTTTATTTTAGAGATTATCCACAAAGAAACAGGGCTGAAATTTGACAAATATCCATTTCTCACTGAGTTTTCAGTCAGATAGAGATTAGAAATTATAGTGTGAGGGTCTGACAGCTAACCTAAGTGTAATCACTGAACAGGATATTTCTGTTGTCTCATCTGTAATACTTCCACATCTCTTCCTACTTTTCTATGGCAGTCCCTTCCTTGGACAAGAAAGACTTTTATGGAGGTATTAAGAAGAAAGTGGGACTATTAATGAATGAAGTAAGAGGATACAATTTTACAGAATGTTTAAAGTATTGAATTCTCTGTTTTATTCCCCCCAAGACCCCCACCCCCTCAAAATATCCACCAAAACAAAACAAAACAAAACAAAACAAACAAACAAAAAACCAAGCAAACAAAACCACAAAAAACAACCAACCAAAGAAACAAAAAGAAAATAACTCTGAGCTGTCATAAAATAAAATAAATGGACATAATAAAATAATTAGAGATAAAAAATGGAGAAAATACTTTGGAAAGCAATCACTATTAATCACTATTTCTAACATTCTTGTAGATGAGATTATATGCAATTTTTCTCAGGTAAATTTCCATCCTGAAATTCTTTAAAAAAACCAGAAAATTTGATATTGACTGTAAGACTCTGCTGATAACCCTAGTTAGGAGCAACTGAAAATAATTTTTTATGTACTGGGGATCACCTGGGGAAATATGAAAATGAATTTGAAAAAAACCATTTATTTTCTAAAATGGTAAGGAAATAGGTATGCTAAGAACTGGCAATAAAGCATATATGTTATTAACAGAAACATAGCAAACTATAAGGGTATAACAGTTTCTGTATGTCTTAAGAATGAATTTATAAAGCATGTAAATAATTAAGTAAAAATAGCAATACATTAAGTTAAAATCGCAGAATAAAAAATACACTAATATATTTATAGATTTTTCTTTTTAAAATATCATACAGACCATAGTATGGAAATAGTCAGTGATGTAGTAGACAGAATTAAAACAAAAGTTCGAGTTGTAAATGATGGTTTTGACATAAATACTCTTAAATTCACATGGTGAATTATCTCCTCCTCACATGGTTACGTTAAAGCTTCCAAAATAGAACCAAATACCAGCACCTGAATAATTTCTCTAAGATTCACTTTGAATTAGCAGGTGCTATCTGCATCTCTTTGCCTGTCTTCCAAAGGTGTTCCTACAATTCCATAACTTTAAAAGGAAAAAGTAATTAAAAATTAGGTAAAACTTACTTTGAAAAATATCAAAACTACATTGTTAAATACATGCCAAATATTTACTTTCCTCCTGAAAGTTTCTTCCTAAAAAAAAAAAAAAAAAAAGTTTAAATTACCAGCTCTGAGTATTTTATACGGCAGTTTACAAGCTGCTTTTACCTCCATAGCACATTAAGAAGAACTATAGATTTTTTCTAAACCTCAGAACAAGCTCTGGAAACTAGTGGATTGATATGAAACTTGATAGATCCTATGGCTGTTAAGATGCAACGGCACAGAGTGACAGGCACTGTCACTACATCTCCCCACATCTCCCAACTCACCAGCCAGATTAGCTGAGTGCAGCGCTGCAGTATCCTGACACACTTGAGCAGTACATCATTAGTGTTATTTATTTGCACTGCTTTAACACTTGGCACAGAACATGGATCAAAACAAGACAGCCCCTGTCTCAGAGAGCTCACAATCTAAATATGGAAGCTGAAACAAAAGATGAGTGTAGACAGACAAGGAACAAAGAGAAAGCACTGAGACGTGGCTGATCTTGCCATATCAGGAGACTTATGCTTTTACTTTGCTTTGTTTTCAAAGAACTCCTTGGAGTAATAAAGTGAAGGAGGAATTTGGAAAAGGATAAGAGAAACATTTTTTCAGTTGTTTACAGAGGCATCCACTCAACAGACAGCAGGATTCAAAACACAGGATTTCTTGTATAAAAGTCAAATAAGATGGCATCATAGATTTAGTAGGTGCAGAAATGACCTTTTGAAATATCAAGGCGTCAGCTGAATTATTTTGTTTGAATCGACTGATTTAAAGAAGGAAAAACAGGACAGTATAGTGACTCCCCAAATATATTTTCTACAGTTGTGGAATTGTTTGAAGGTTTGTTTCTTCCAAGGCTTTTAGGATTTAGGAAAAGCAAAAGAAAATGGAAAAAGAAAAAGAAAATAAAAAAAGGAAAATTAATAGGAGTAGGAAAAAAAAGGAAAATGAAAAGGAAAAAACAAATAAATAATAGAAAATAAATAGAAAATAGAAAATAGAAAATAGAAAACAGAAAATAGGAGAAGGGGTAAAAGGAAAAGGAAAAAAGGAAAAAAGGAAAAAAGAGAAAAGGAGAAAAAGGAGAAAAGGAGAAAAGGAAAAGGAGAAAAGGAAAAGGAAAAGGAAAAGGAAAAGGAAAAGGAAAAGGAAAAGGAAAAGGAAAAGGAAAAGGAAAAGGAAAAGGAAAAGGAAAAGGAAAAGGAAAAGGAAAAGGAAAAGGAAAAGGAAAAGGAAAAGGAAAAGGAAAAGGAAAAGGAAAAGGAAAAGGAAAAGGAAAAGGAAAAGGAAAAGGAAAAGGAAAAGGAAAAGGAAAAGGAAAAGGAAAAGGAAAAGGAAAAGGAAAAGGAAAAGGAAAAGGAAAAGGAAAAGGAAAAGGAAAAGGAAAAGGAAAAGGAAAAGGAAAAGGAAAAGGAAAAGGAAAAGGAAAAGGAAAAGGAAAAGGAAAAGGAAAAGGAAAAGGAAAAGGAAAAGGAAAAGGAAAAGGAAAAGGAAAAGGAAAAGGAAAAGGAAAAGGAAAAGGAAAAGGAAAAGGAAAAGGAAAAGGAAAAGGAAAAGGAAAAGGAAAAGGAAAAGGAAAAGGAAAAGGAAAAGGAAAAGGAAAAGGAAAAGGAAAAGGAAAAGGAAAAGGAAAAGGAAAAGGAAAAGGAAAAGGAAAAGGAAAAGGAAAAGGAAAAGGAAAAGGAAAAGGAAAAGGAAAAGGAAAAGGAAAAGGAAAAGGAAAAGGAAAAGGAAAAGGAAAAGGAAAAGGAAAAGGAAAAGGAAAAGGAAAAGGAAAAGGAAAAGGAAAAAGTTAAGAGGGATGAATGTCAACTAAAAGAGCTTAAGTGATTGACAAAGGGGATAGCAGAGTTTAATGCATTAAAATATTTATTCTGAGCACTAGTATCTGGGTGTGATGTGATCTTGTCTTGGAGGCAGACTTACTTAACCCTCTATCATTTGAGAGTACTGGAGGACAGATCTCTGTTCCCATTCCTCACACAATGGTTGGCTCTGTTCAGGCACTCCAGCACGTCTGTAAATCAATAGTCAAATGGTTCAGTGTAAGACTACAGGGAGGTCATAACCTGGAATCAAACTATCAAAGTCAGGGATTTTCTGTGATATAAAACTGTTGTTAGACAAGAAAGGAGCTATGAAAATGTACTTCAAAGAAAACATAAAGTTTATTTGAGTCAACCTAACTACTGAGCTACATTTCCTTTCTATTTTATATGTTTGACTCTTTCACTTCCATGGCATTCTTTACTTCTAAAGAATGTACTAGCCCTAGGGATTGAAAATCAGGTGGTTTGTTTTATTTTGCTCTTAATATCACCTCTTTTTTTGGGGGGGGGAGGGGTGGATCTGTGATAAATACACATCAGGCTATGTTTTAGTTCCCAGTAAGCCTTCTGGCCTAAATTTGTAAAATGTTGTAAAATTTTGAACTAAAGATTTCACTAAAATTACCTGAATCATACTTTTTGGCAATTTTGCTTATTGATTTTCTAAGAGGCTATATATATCTAATAGAAATTCTTTCATTTCACAGAAACAATGAAAGTAGCATACTGATGTTATTACTCAAATCCAATACCATGTATCCCATAGTAGCCCAAAACCACAACACCAGAGTTAAGTGCAAGAGAAGCCAAATGGAAAGTGGTTAAAGTTCGTGTCTCCTTACATTTTGATTCAATCTTCCTTGCTTATATGTGTTTCTGTTTTTCTAGTGTATCAAATAGTTCAATGACATTAAATGATCTCACTATGGACACCTCCATTATCTCAACGGAATGTAGTTGAATAGAGCTGGGGATAGAGCTGGCACAAAGCCCAAAGCTTTTGTGTTGCTTCTTGGCAAACACCGTATTGAAATGAAGGTGTGTTGGGGGTCATTCACAGAAAGAGTAAAAAATAAAGAAGGTACCTACAGAAAACAACGCAGAATTTAAGGAGCCACTAGAGAGAATTAGGAAAACCAAATCAAACCAAAACAAAACAGAAACCCTACACCAAAAGTAATCAAACAGCATTACCTCAGTAAAAAGTGGATGACATAAATGAATTTTTAAACACTATGTTGATAAACCTCACGTCTAGCAGTTTCTAAATTGGTGCCAGAGAGAGAGGTATGTTGTGATTGACATCATCTTTACCTAAAAAATATCATAGTTCATCTGGAAATTATTGGCATAAAATGGCTGTCATTTTGCGGCTCTTGTATTGGAGAAGATGAGATTAACATGTGGACAAAATTAATTTTCCATGTTCTTTACTTTAAAAAATTCCATAATAGCAGAGTAATAGTTGTAACATATATCTTAGTGGTTTCCTTAGTAGTTAGTCCTTGTTTCATCATCATTGTTTTCTGTCTTGCAGATGCTATGGAGGAGTAATATCATCTGTTCCTCCAAGTCAGTGTCAGACTGAAACTATTAAAAAGGCACCACCACTGAATTGGAAAAGATTCCTCATGACAGTTACAAGCTTTTCCCTATAAAGAGTCATATACTCTTCACTCTATGAATCTAGAGGATAGAATGATGATATGAAGCAATTTATAAAGCCACAATCAAATTTATTGGGAAGTAGTGGGTGTGTTTTTCTGTGAATACAGCTGGACCTTTCACCTCCAACACAAATTCCTAAGCTTACTTGCAGCTGAGAGAGTGCAGTGTACAAGAAAAGTTCTATTTATAGGTAAACCATAACACTCTGTTCCATAAAAGCATTGAATACTGTAATAAGCATGTAGTGAACACTACAGAGCAGAAAGCCTGGTTCCTCCAAATGCTTTCACAATTTAAAGTTTTGCTGTTTTCGGTAGTTTATTGTTCATTCACATCTGGCCTACCAGGCACATATGTGAACACAAAAGGCAGTTTCAATCAGAAATAAAGCATTATTTTTATTATCTCTTCTCATCTAAACAAGTGTGACTGGAGATTTTCACAGTCCTAATAATACTCATTAGGACAAAACTACAGTAAAAGGAAACTATCATCAGCTTTCAATATAGCTACAAAAATTCTTGATGAAGGTAAATTCAGTACAGAATATATGCAATACAAAATGTCCATTATCATCTTATTTCCTTGTGGATTTACATTTAGCTGTTGCCATAAGCATTTGATAAAGAGCTAGCACATGCCTAGGAGTTATAGGACATTTTAGTCTAGCAACCAAAAGAATAATATTTTTTCCATACCTGAGTAATAATTTCAAGTGAGAACAAAAGGGGGGATGGTGAAAGTCAAAGAAATATGTCCAACAGTATGTCAGAGAAATAGATCACAGTCATGTCAAGGATTTTGCAGGAAATAGCACGTACTAGTTTTGCACTATAGCAGCAGAATCTGCACAAGGTCTAATGATCAAAAACATTGATTTATTCCTGTCACAAACCTTCAGTCCCCCCTGGCTTCTAATTAAATCCATCTTACATTCAGCTCTGGTATGTAACCCTTCTGCTGTACACAAGATAAAACCACTTGCTATACCTCATGCCTACAGCCCCTATCATTACCCTGACAAAATATTACCCTCAAACAAAAGATCCAAGAGTGGTCCATGGGGACAGGAACAATACCTGAATCCAAAGAGATAGCGCAGAGGAAGGGTGATTCCATCTCAACACTAACGCTTTATTATTTGTTGCAGAAATTATTTTAGGACTGAAAATAAAAGTCTGAGTACTACACCTATCAGCTTTGGTTCTTGAATGAGAAAAAGATAAAATTTATGCCACTTATGAGATGGACATACAATGTACTAGGCTACTTAATTTTACTTTATGACACATAAACTTAAGACAGAGGTCTGCATTCTAATAAGTCTGAAATACTTCACAGTCTATATATCGATTTTATTTCTACCTTTCTAAATACTGAGGACCCAGGTGGCTCTGGTTTCATGGGGATAAATGAAAGGCAATACAAACTCTTTGTTGCCTTGTGTATAAATGCTCTGTCACCTGAAGCAAAATAAATAATATTTTTTAAAAAAAGAAAACTAAACTAATATAGCAAGCTTTCATTGGAATGTTTCACAGCTGAGATCCGTAAATTAAAAACTTTAATAATTATATTTTTCAATATAAGATATTTAAATATTGACATAGTTTTCTTTCATGATACTCACATTCACACATTGGTGTGTGCCAGCAGCAATGTGACAATTAACAATCCTAACACTTTTGTATCTTAAATGATAACACTGTGATCTTTCATATTTTTTCAGATGTTGTTTTTCTGCTTCAGCTTGCCTGAAACACAAAATCTGCTGCATGCTCAGATGGATACCTGAGGAAAATGCGGCAATGTCAATAAAATACTACATTTCAAATTAGAGATTATTTTGCTATTATTTAAAAGAGAAAAATCATAAGCATGCCTCACTTCAAAAGAATTTCAGCTTTTTGTTTTCAGTGATTATAGTTCATAGCTTCTTATTCATCTTCAGATAACCCTAAAGCATTCAGATATTCAGTTTACAGTATGGGTTAAGGAGTGTTTCAAGTAGAAAGTATTTAATAAAAGTACAAATTCCATTCTGCAAATAATTAACCATGTTTAAATACATCCACATATGTGCATTCAGATGTATTCATTTGTGCAAATATTCAAAACATAGATTCCAATTTCTAGCCTTCTTGTTATCAGCTTAATAAAACACTGTCATTGCTGAAATGAAAAGTGCTTAATGCCAATTAATTTTATGTTTTGTTACAACCATTAGTCCAAGAGCAGAGTTAATTCAGTTTGTATTACTTTTCCTTAGGCTAAGGAGAGGAGGAGGAACCTCTGTTTTCATTTATCTACATTTTATGCACCTGTGTTTCTAAATCAGTTAACACAATGGCATTTCAGTCTAAAGCTTTTTAAAAGCAATAATAACTAAAGACCAGGTAGCAGATTGGAAAGAAAACAAGAGTCAGTACACCTGGCACTCATCATTTTGAATGTTGTTCCTGACTTATCTGTACTCTAAGGAGAGAGACAGAGAGACAGAGACACACAGTTTATATGAAACAGATTTTTAGAATATATCCTAGTATAACAAAGACTACATAAAATTCAGCTCTAAATTTTTCAGCTGAATTAAAAGCTCTATATATCAGAGCAACATGAAGTATGGGCATAAATACATATTTTAATTTAAGCAGTGGATATGGTGCATGCTCTTAATGTCAAGAGTTGTGAGTCTTTTTCATTTTTCTTCCTTATTTAATGAATATGAAAGGCACTGTTTTATAATTCAACAAATACCATAATTTTTCTAGTAGAACAACCAAAAATGTATTCATTCATCCATGCTGGATTTTACTAATAGGCTTTCTTTTTATTTTTACCTCCATTTGATTTATTTATGCTGTGTATGGCTGACTATTAACCAGTCATTGTCACTCAGTTTTGAACTATATACTCAAATAACCATAATGAGTTGCATTGTAATTTTAAAATACTGCATAAAGTGCCAAATTTTGATTTTGATACAATATTTTTAAAAGCACATAATGCCTCCAGAATTCTTCATTTATTTTCTATTATGCTTGTCCAATCAATATGTTTTACTTTAGAAAGATTAACACGTGACTTCTGTTTCTCTAAAATAGCCTTTTGTGAAAGGGATGATGCTGTGTGGTGATGGGTGCTGGAGAGATCAGTAATAAGTAGTAAGTAATAAGTAATTAAAGAAAATCATTGCACAGAAGGACCACAGCTTACTGCATGAGTAGATTGATAAAGTATCTATTACTGATAAATGAAGAGGCCAATTCAGAGGTGATTTATTCAACTGGAAAACCAGGGGACTGGACATCACCTATGGGGAGAGGGCAAAATATTTTCCAGTGCTTTCACAAGAAGTTATAAAAAACCAAATTAATGTATGTAAGCCTTTATTAATTTCAATTGAGTAACCAATTTATTTTAAGCCATATTGTCCCAATCCATTCCTAAATGGCACATGTCACTAAGAATTACAAACTTGCATGAACTAAAAGAGCACACGTTAGTCCTCTTACACATTAGTGTAGTCCTCTTATCTGTCATCCAATACTTTGGTGTGGGGATCTCTTTCCATGTATTTTGGTCATTTCATTTATTAGATGCTGCATCTTTGGGGCAGGAAGCTATATATTACCTATATCATGGCCACTATGTTTCATTTAGGAATTAAGAGACTTTGTGAAACAATTAATAAAATGTAAATCCCACTCAGCTTCTTTGCTAAATTATGTAGATTACTTTTATATCTTTTTGTTGGTGAAAACCAAGGTAACTCCACTTAAATCAACAGAGTGGGGCTACTTTATATGATTCAAGAATTTGGCTTAGATATCTGCTTGCTGTAATTGATCGTTTAACAGTTTCAAGTCAGGCTGCCCATGTGCAGTATATTGAGAGCACCATAGTTCTGCACTTGTGCCAGGAAACGACTTTCAGCACTCATTAAACACTTCCCTTAGAGCAATTTCTGGACCTACTCATGTTTTTCTCATTTTTTTTCCTTCACAGTTGCTCTATAAGAAAAATTCTCCTCTCTACTGCATGAGCGCTTTTGCTACGAAGATGCATAACTGAATGTACCTATTCTACAAGCATGCCATTTCCATAGTCAGAAGATACTCCTGTGAAGTGTTGTACAGGGCTTCTCATGCAAGAAATCAAGAAAATATGAAACCTGGGTTGCCTAGGAATTGTCTCTACTAGAATGCATTTTTTGAACTACAATGGCCTCCTGGATCTGCGACTGTATGCCTTCATATGTTGCCAGTTACATGCCATGTCCTCTAGTTCCTAGGATTGCTCCAAACAGAAAGCAATTCACATTGGTGAGATCTGGTGAAATGTCTGTTATCTATAGGCAGAGAAATACAGAAAAACCAAACAGAAAATTCTTTAGTAATGGGGCTACCTCAGCTTGATTTGACATGGATTTGATGGAGGCAGTTGATCTCAAATCTTCAAAGCTGCTTAGTTACCCTCAAACTCCTTAGGAAGTCTACATCCAAACAACTTTGAATCTTTAGTCTTTTTAGTCTCCTGGCTGCATTTCCCAGCACACCAGGATCTTCTTGCCCCAGTCTTCCTTTCCATTAGGGACAAGAGAGGGTGAGAAACATAGGACATTCCTGCAAATACCCATGACTAGTCAGAGCTGCATCAGGTTCTGCTATTCAGTTGTCTGCTTTGTGCTGCATTTTCTTCTCATTTAAAAATTACATGTTTAAAGAGTATGTAAAGACTTACATGAATGACAGTCACTTGCTCAGTGTAGTGGTGAGGGTGGAGATAAGAATCAGTCTGCACAAGAAATTAGGTATCTGTTCAAGCAATTTTGTCTCTTGTAGAAAAATACACTCAGCAGCATGACTTCATGACAGCTCTATAGCCACAAAGCCCACAGCTCCTCATTTATGGGGCCACAAAAACAGTGTTATGAATATTCCAATATAACTTTATATGTTTATAAGGTTCTCCCCAAACCACTTAAACACTGTGACATTCATCCCCTGTCCAGAGACAGTATAAGCAAAAGTCCAAGGGAGAAAAATTTATTATGAGGAAATTTAGAGCAGCACAGATAACCAGGCACAAAATGAATGGACTTCTGCTTCTTTACTGTGTAAACAGCAGATTGTGGTACTGCTGTTGTTTGAGGATAAAAATGTTATTTTCCAATCCCACGCAAAAGATGTTTAGTTTCTTCTCAATTTGTATAATAAGAATTGAAGAAGAATAAGGGCCTCTCTTCTTCCTTCAGTATTCTACATTCATTACCTTTGCATGGCAAATATGTTCTATTATTATCTGTCACCAAATAGCATATAGAGGTTCCACCAAAGATCAGGACCCCATTGTGCTGGATACTGGACAATAACACAGAGGTATGATACCTTGAAAATATTATAGTTTCAACAGACATGAGCAAACACGGGAGACAAATAAAGTTAGACTGAGTAGCTTACTCAGGGTCATAGAGTACAGCTGTGGTAGTTTGGAGATTCCAATTCATTATAGCAGGAAAGTCCAGCTTAAAAATCTATACCCAGTTAACCAAGGGAAGATGTGTAAGCACTGTTCATACCTGAAGTGCCCTTAGGAAGGAGAGCAGGTTATATCAGGCAACTAACTCACTGCCATATCTCTTCTTCCTGAAGCTGTGGACAAAGAGAGAGGACAGAGATGAACATCTTAGGACAGAAATTAACTGGACCAACACCCCTCTGCAAGGTATCTTTGAATACCAAGGGGAGTATTTGATGGCTGACCTTCCTAAGGCAGAGGAGAGAAAGCATCAGTTGCAATAAGATGCAGATAATAAATCTGGTGACTTGGGGTGCATGTTTCACAGTCTGGACCACTCTGAAGGGAGGGTAGACGTTTAAGAGGGATTGAGTGACACATGACTAAACCATGGGGTTTAATACCTCTGAAAGAAGACAAAGACCACATATAAAAGTTTCCTTTGAAACTGCGTGATATTTGCTGATACATCTGCATACTTCATTTGTGTTTTCATTAACCCACTTCTCTTATTTACCTGTTATTCAGGTTTTGAGACCAGTTGTTTCTCTGACATTGATTTACTGAGGTAAAACCTTTGTTTCATTTGGCTGTGCTCAGACCTCAGCATCCATGCTCACACATCTAAAGCTGGACCTGGAGAGTTACAGAGAAAATCCAGCTCTGCTGGGCACCAGCCTCACAAGTAGTAATTAGCTACATAAGCTGTTCCTTTGAGTGTTGCTGGAGTTTTCTTTTCATGATTACTGTGAGGTAAAGCCTTCAGTCATATCCTGCAAAGTCTTATGGATATCAGTTCCAGAAAATAATTTGAGCAAATAATTAAAGTAAATATTGTATATACTTTATAGATGCACTCTAGTCATGTCCACATTTTGTGGTATGGACCACTGTCAAATGCAGAACGAACAATTTCATTCAATTGCCATTTATTTTTTCATCCATTTTCCTTTGCTGGCAAAAAATCTTTCCTCTCACTTCTGCCTTTATTTATGCTATTTCATGGAGTGATATAGTGGAGAAACAAGCATTCGCTTGAATATTTCTTCCCTCATACGTAAAACATGAGGGACCCTAGGGGACCAGGTTTTAAAGAACAAGAGCATATTTCCAGCAGTAACATCTACAAACAGAAATTTTTCCAGATACAAGTTATTTGAATCCCCAAATATAATATTTCTCTTTGATTCGCTGCTCTATCTTGCCTACAGTTAGCATAAGAATTACTTCAGCTCAACAAAACTACTTACAGAGAATATACATGCAGTTACATTGAACCTGGCTTAAAGAACAGTTTGGTGTCTGACAGGACACTGAAGGAGCTAAGTCTTCATTTTAGTTTTGATATAGGAAATTTAGTAGCAAACCTGAAGCTGGTGTTGTTCGTAATCTGCTGACTCCAAATGAGAGACATCAAACCCAACAGTGACATTTATAAACCTCCCCCCCAAGAGTACTCTGCCCCAAATGCCTGCACAAGCTCACACTGACATGAAAAATATCTCCATAGGTCTACTTATGGAAAGTCCGGCCTTGTTTTCTCCAGTTCACAGAGCCTTGTTTTTATTTTTTCATAGTTGAGAACATGAAACAAAATTCTTACACTTGTCGTACAGTGCACATAACAGATTTCTTTCAACACTGCATAACTTGCACTTTACATGCAGCCTCTGTCCATTTCATAATATGCCATAAAACTCAGAGTGATAGTTTGTTTTATCTGTTTGAAAAAAATAAAAAAGAGAATTAGTTTTTAAGGATTATATGCACAATTTTATTTGTGGGTTTAACGTATTAGTAACAGATCTTGTGCTAAACTTCTTAATCACATTTTCATGGGGCATGATTTTAAAATATTGTTTGACTATAATGAATGTTCATTTTCTTACAAACACCATATGAAAATATGACACATGACATGCTTTCTTAAAAGAACAAGTTATTTCTGGTTTTGCAGTTCAGAAGTACTGATACAAACCATCTGATCTCCTCAGTATGATAACTACATAACACTTTTTCAGGACAGTAAAACTGTTTAGAAGTCTGCCTTTTTAGAATGACCCTACATGAACCTCAGAATGTGACAGATTTCCCAAGTGAGCCATAAACCAAATACATCTATAATATATATAATTTGATTATCACATTCAAATATAAAAATATGGTAGGTAATGAAAAAATCCTTTCTGTAAGACATGAAATTCCAACTCAGGGTAATCATATACAAAGGAATTAAAAAAGGGAATTGAGCACAAGGATCACCACCTTTACCAAAAAATTCACCTGTGAAATTAGTTTCCACTTTAATTATTGCCTTTGGTATAATTAATGAAATATACCACATCAATATTTTTTTTGCTTTTCTGAGTAACTGAAATATTGCAGTTAAATAAGTTTACAGTGATAATAATATTGCAACACAGTAATATTGCAATGAAAACATAGGACAGTTTTGTAAATTCCCCTTTAGAACCATTTTCCCAGAGAACTTAGACATTCTACTTAATGGAAACCTCAATACTACCTTAATGGTACTAGATCATTTGGATTTATGGTAAGTTTCATCCTTAATGGAGTTTGGTCCTCTTCTGTAAGTACCTAAACCATTCATTTACTATAAAGAGATCCCGTACAATCAGCTGAACATATATGTAGTCATTAGGTTAACCTATATGTAGTCATTGGTTAGGGTGTATTTTTTCACGTAAGTCTGTAAGACAAAGTAGTTTTTTGACAAAATGCTATCAAATAACAAAAGACCAAAAGTACCTGGAAAATAATTTTTTTGTTTCAATTATCTCTGCTAAAACAACTTCTACTCCCCAACTCCACCCCCTACCCCCAAAAAACAAACCCTAGGAGAGTAAATCTGATGCTGATATTTGTGAGCTCAGTAGGAGAGTGCAGTAGCTGGTATTCCAGTGCACTCAGTAGCTCCAAAGAGATGATGGATGTGCAGCTTGATATGGTGGAATGCTGGAACCCATAGGAGCACAAAGCGACACTGTATTGGGTTTGCATGGCCTGGGTTTGGAACTGGGAGGGTTACTGCAGGGGTGACTTCTGAGAGAAGCTGCCAAAAGCTTCCTCAGTGCACTGAAGAGCCAATCCCTGGTGGCTCAAAGATGGACACTGTGACGCTGAACAAGGCTGGGCTAATTAGAAATGGTGGTAACACCTCTGTGAAAACATATTTAAGAAAAAGGAAAAAAAAAATAGTTGTACCACAGTTTAATTGTGACCAGAGAGGAGCAGAGTGAGAACATGAGACTAAGGTCAGTGAAGAAGGAGGGGAGGAGATGCTCCAGGCACCAGAGCTGAGATCCATCTCCATCCGCCTGTAAAGACCATGATGAAGCAGCTGTGCACCTGCAGCCCTTGGAGATCCACGAGGATGCAGAGATCCATGAGGATCCACGAGGATGCAGCCTGTGGAAGAGCCCATGCTGGAGCAGGCGGATGCCTGAGAGGAGGCCGTGACCCCAAGGGAGACCCATAAAGAGCGAGGGCAGTGCTGGAGGAGCCAGTCCTGGAAGGATTGCACCCCATGGAAGATGACCCATGCTGCAGCAGTTTGCAGGGAGCTGTTGCTCATGAGATGGAGCCACACTGGAGAAGTTTGAGAACTGTCTCCCACGGGAGGGACCCCACAGTGCAGCAGAGGAAGGACTCCTCTCCCTGAGCAGCCAAAGAAAACCTCAGGTGATGAACTGACCATAAACCCCTTTCCCTGTCTCCTTGCACCACCGGACAGGGAAGGAGAGGAAAGGGTTGAGGGAAGGTGTTTAAAGGGCTTATTTTACTTCTCATTATCCTGCTCTGATTTTGTTAGTAATAAATTCACTTCATATCTCTAAGCTGAGCCTGTTTCACCCATGATGATATTTGATGAGTGGTGTCTCTCCCAGTCCTTATCTCAACTCATGAACCCATCTCTAAATTTTCTCTCCTCTGCCCATTTTGCAGAGAGGAGTGAGAGAGCAGCTTTGGTGGGTGTCTGGCCAGCCTTAACCCATGATATCCATTATTGAGTATACTTTGACCTCCATGCTCCTTTTTATTCTACTCAGTAGTAAATTGCACAGCCCTGAAAAAGATGTGATGTATTTATTTATAAGATTTATTTATAAGAATCAACTAAAAGACCAACAAATAAAGGAGATAAAACTAGAACAGAGTCTATTTATTCTATTTATTAATATATATATATATTTATAGAACAAGATTTTCTGGTTAAATGGAACAAACTATTTGTCATAAAACTTACTTATGAGGGAAATGAGTGTTTTTTATTTTTTTCAGTTTAAAAGTACATGTTAGTACTTTGACATGTTAGTTTCTTTGACACAATCTAAAACTTGTGTTTTAGAAATAGACTAAATATTCCCATGGGTCACAATTTCAATTTCTGAGTAATGCTATAACTACCTATGTTTGTTGTTGTCATTTATATCAAGAATAACTTTCATTACCTTCTGATTAAGAATAATATGCAATCAGGATTCATATTAACCATGAATTTTTAACATGTAGATGTAATTTCTGAAGCAGAAGTATNTGATGAACTGACCATAAACCCCTTTCCCTGTCTCCTTGCACCACCGGACAGGGAAGGAGAGGAAAGGGTTGAGGGAAGGTGTTTAAAGGGCTTATTTTACTTCTCATTATCCTGCTCTGATTTTGTTAGTAATAAATTCACTTCATATCTCTAAGCTGAGCCTGTTTCACCCATGATGATATTTGATGAGTGGTGTTTCTCCTTGTCCTTATCTCAACTCATGAACCCATCTCTAAATTTTCTCTCCTCTGCCCATTTTGCAGAGAGGAGTGAGAGAGCAGCTTTGGTGGGTGTCTGGCCAGCCTTAACCCATGATATCCATTATTGAGTATACTTTGACCTCCATGCTCCTTTTTATTCTACTCAGTAGTAAATTGCACAGCCCTGAAAAAGATGTGATGTATTTATTTATAAGATTTATTTATAAGAATCAACTAAAAGACCAACAAATAAAGGAGATAAAACTAGAACAGAGTCTATTTATTCTATTTATTAA